>CM056571.1:3626100-3763600 GCA_029721515.1 Synanceia verrucosa
ACAATAAATAAATAAAATGAACTTAAATCAGGAAAAAAAAACAACTACTTAAATACCAATACAAATACGCATCGCAAATCCATATGTGTGTGTATACTGAATTATATTTTCATTTATTGTACTTAAAAAGAAGTACTCTGAAGTCAATATAAATTGTGAGCCAGCAATTGATCAAGAAATTAATATGCCGGTTAAACAATGATGAAAACAAATAGTAGTTACACTCCTCAACTTCTCTGTCTCATTACATTCCTGGGTCATTTTATTCACCAATTTAATAACGTATTTACAAAACATTAGCTACCAACCAATTTCATCCATTCATCCATCAATCAATCAAGATTATCACTACCTTCTGACCCCGCCCATATTTTAACAGGCCAATATAAATGCAGATTTACTGTCCTCATATTTTCTGTATTAAATGTATTGAATGTACAGTATATGTATATGTTAAATGTATATATTATATTTTTATATACATGTTATATATTATGAATACACATTATCTTTCTGTTCAATAATGTATGACAACAATGTCAACAATGTGCAATAATTTCATTTCTGAAAATGTGCAATAACTTTTTTGTAGCAGCAACTGTGCCTTACTGTTATGAATAGTATTTTACTACTGTAAATAATATCTCATTTCTTTGAAAGCACTGTTAGATAATGTCAAAGGCTTTTGATTGATTTGATTTGATTTGAACTGATTTCATTTGATTTGCCTGGTGAATAGGTGACAGTGTAGAAGCTAAAGACTCTCTAACTTCTGTTTCACTTGGACTTGACAATGACTTTGAGTGACAATATTATTTTATAATATAAATAAACAGAAAAAGCTACGGTGGATGGTTAATTTCACTTCTGAATGAACGGAAACAGATATAACAAACAAAAAGAGGACGTGACCTCTGTCCTTAAAATAGTGGTGCACAAACACACACACACACACACACACACACACACACACACGATGCCACCACACCCTGAATTGAATAAATAGTAACATTCCCAGGATTTACTGAGCAGCACCTCCTATTATAGTCTACTCCCAGGTATTTTGCTTCAAGCTAAAACAGTGGTAAAAAGTAGAAAAAGGAAAAAAAGCAACTTGTACTTAAAGTATGAACATTTTGCTCTTATAATACAGAATGACTCCTTTCACATTTGTAATAAATAATGCTTTACTCTGCTTTTATCACTAGCAAATACATGTGCTTTGATCTTGTAGTTCATCAATGTGAATTTTGGATACTACCAGGTAGATTAGTAGTATAGTACTGTAGTGTCATAGCAATCATCCAGTACTTAGAGAAATATTTCAGTTCACACCAAAGTGGTGGGCCGAACAGAGATATTTAAATACCTGAGTTGTGCACTGATTGCTGTTGTAACTGTATTTTTCACTGTTAAATATTGTCAAAATGCTGAAATTATGCTAGCTAAGGTCACACTCTCAGCTTCCACTCACCTGATCGGTAAAGTGCACCTGCAACTCTCAACAGAGATAATAATAAATTCATTTTAAAAGGAGCGACCAAGGCCAGCATGGACCAGGCAGTATCTACAGACCAGGTAATGAGTGACATGTGTTGTTTCTGTGTAGGATAAATGAGCTGATGAATATGGATCTGCGCATGTAACCTATCCAGCATTTTAGGCCGTATGTTGGCAAGGCTGTGTAGAGGGAAGGCTCTGTGAATATGTTCAGGCCTTCACTGTGTCCTGTGAGATGTTTTTAAATTTATATTTCAAATAAGAAGATTCCTTACCAGAAATTAATGAAATGATGGCATATAAAACCACTGAATGTAAATTAAATATAGTCTTAGACCCCTTAAATTAAAGGAGACTATTATTCACTAACATTGATCCTCATTTTCAGAAGCTGTTCCTTCAGTGCCTGTGCTCTGGCTGTTTGTTCAAGTAAACACAGTGTGTGGACCGAATTTTGACTTTTTGTTTGAACGACAAACACAATGCCTGCTGGGCAAAACACAGTGCCATCGAGCTGCTCTGACTGTTCAGACGTGCAGAGCTAAAGGTGAAAAAACAGGCGTCACTGTAACGGCAACATGAACACAGAGAGAGAACCAACCTGCAGAGCAACATAGCATCACATCCCTGAGCAGGTCTGAAAAACAAACACACCCTCTGGGCTATGAACCGAGATCAGAAAAAATGATTACAGACCAGGGTTACATCTGATCAGGTATAAACATAATCTGGACAGTTGCACCAGGACGACATTAGATTGGGGTTACAGTTACAGCAAACTTATGTAAAAATAATTGTAATAAGTCAATCAGGATTGGCAGATGTTCAAGATTCATTTGATTTGGAGAATTTCAGTGTTGTCTCCATTAGTTACTTAGAACAACATAAAATATAAAGTCACTCTTTAACTGCACACCAGCTGCAGCTCTTAATAACTAACAAAAGTTGCAATGAAAACAATAATTACAAGGTTGCTCATTCTGCCCTTTAAGCGGTTGAGGGGGCTATTCAGCCCTCTGCTATGACTCACAGGCAGCAGGTAACTTCATTGGTGGTAATGAGTCATTTTGTAACTGAGATACAAACTGATCCACCTCAGCCGCTGGAAATCCTTCAGATCAGACCACACTATGTCATTACACAATAAAGACACACTAAATAACAGCAGTGTGTGTGTGTGTGTGTGTGTATATATATACATGTTGATCGGTATGCTTGGTTTTTCGTGTCCATGCTGGCTGCAGAATCAATTTTGCCAGGTTCTATAGCACATCATGTGTCCCTTCACAAAGCTTTGCTGCCATGGTAGAACAAGGTGATATTAGATATCAACACGTCACTCATTCTGTGATGGTAGTCAATCATTTTCCTGATGTGGATGGTTTGGTCACAGGGTGGGAGCCTTCATGCATCACTGAGCAGCTCTCTCACATATGAATGAATGTTCCCTCAGAACTTTCCGCCCACGTATTTTTTACTTTTTTATCATTTAATGCCAAGTTACTGAAATCAGACAGCTTGCTCTTTTAAAATGTGTCCCGGAAAGTAAAATCCAGCTACCACAACATGATCACATCAGACCAGTTCTGCAACTTAAACTAAGTTACATGTATTTAGTTACTGTCCACCTGTTTGATGCAGTGCTAAAACATGTTTTATTTGAGTTTGTATCACTTTTACTGGTCCCTGAATGCAGCATCCATTATTCAAGTGAGTGTATGAGCACACTGCTAACAGGCGTTAATGTATGGAGACAGAGCTGCAGATAATTGGTTATTTCTCTTCCATCAAAGGCCATAAAAGCAGTGCTGTTTAGCGAGCTGTCCGGATGTTTGCAGCAGTTTTTCTGTCAAGCGTTCAGCCACAGACACCACAGGAGACAGACTGAGAGGCCTCAAAGATGCCAAGAGGAACAAAGACATTACAGACAAGAGTTCTGTCATACAGTATGTACGCCATTGTTCAAAAGCTTGAATGAGTGATGTCATGTGTCAGAGTCTCTATCTAACTGTAAGTTCCCCATTGAGGGATTAATAAAGTGATTCTTCTTCTTCTTCTTCTTCATCTTCTTTGTCTTCTTCTTCTTCTTCTTCTTCTCCTTTTTCTTCTTCTTGTCAGAACAGTCATTCATGCTTTTAAAGTCTTCTTTACAAATAAATGTTTTGGATCAACAGCCAAGTTCTCTCCTGTCATGCAACACTGTGGTGACATCAACTACATTGCAGTGAATCATTTACTGTCTGAATTGCAATGTTTTATATCTATTAGAATATTTATTATTGAAGGAAATTCATGTATGATTCATCTGATCATTCCCCAAATGACCATGACTCCTCTTCCTCTATTTTTTCCCTGAGCATCACTTAGCAACCAGCAACAACAAGCTGCTGTCGAGCCACTCGTTAAAAACTTTAGAGTAAATAAAAACCTTGCCCCACCCCCATCATCATAAGGTAAACACATCATGTCTGCCATGTCCTCTGAGTGGTTAGAATCAAGTTAACATTGACTTCAAATCATTTCTGGGAACATGACCGAAGGACTGAAATTACCTAAAGGTGGGCGTTCGATTTGTTTGGGTTATTTCTGTCACCTTTGCAGAAAATAAAGAAGGATGTGATTCAGCATATTTCAACAGTTTGGAGAATGAATTGAAGCCACTTCCTGTTTTTAAAGGGTGCTCTGCCCGATCATCACTGAATGAATGAATAGTTAGATCGGTGATGAATGGCGATGATCAGAGTTGTATCTCTGAGAGAGAGAATGGAATGTGTTTCTGGCAGAAAGATTTTATTTTAAAGGAACCATATGTAAGGAATGTATTTAAACTAATCAGAAAATGGCCCTTGGACATTAAAAAAACATGTTAATTTCAAATACTTATATCACTGATAACAGTAGTCCAGCCAGGATATTCTCATTTAAAAAGCTAAGCTGATGTTGATGTTGTCATGTTGTGTTTTGGTCTGATGCACCACCCTCCACTTATCTCTCTCTGTGTCAGCATCCTGGTTGCCAGCTCTGCTCTCGTTACCACAGCTGCAGCTATGAACGTGTTGGATAAATAATGTCTAATGTTAAGAAACCTAAAAGACCTCCTTATGAATCCGAAATATGTTGTGACAAGTCCGAAATAAAACAAGGATTTGTGTAGGGGATACCTTTGAAAGATGGAGACATTTTACTCCTTCTAAGTGTCCATGGTGATGCCCAAGGTGGCTGCTTTTCATTCACTGTAACACTTTCTGTTCCTGTTGGATCTTGCAATCTAACTGGCAACCTCTAGTCAAGGGAGAGGGAGAGGTGAGACACCGCTCTACAGTAATTTGAAAGTGATTGCAGTACCTGTTTTGGCCACAATCCTACATACGGTTCCTTTAAGCCAATCTTTTCCCACACCTGAGTGCGTTTGTTGTCTAAACCTACAGAGATTTCTGGCTGGATTTTAGGCGCTGGAGCCGTCAATCACAGGATAAAATCATGTTGTTTATATCGTAATTTTAAAGTGTAAGCTGTTGGCTCTGTTGCTATGCTAACGTTAACATTACTCTGGTTGTAGTTTAGACTCTCCGTGTAAACAACAACTCAACATCAGAATGACCGCTGGATAATCCAAATGTATCATCAAAGTTCAAAACATGTTCATTGTATGATGCATAGATATTATGATATGAAGGCTACTGTAACTGCAGCAATGCTACTGCTTTCTGCTAGCATATTAACATCACCTGCAAGGACTCGTTTACGGTGCTGATAGTTAGAGAGGAAACAGAGGTAAAGCAGCATGAAGGAGAACGCAATGGAAAGAGAAAATAATGTTACCACAGAAAAAATACAATATCAGGATATATATTATTATTGGGATGTAAAATTAGCTATATGAAGATATAAAAGTTTTTCCATATCGCACAGCTCTAGTAGGTGCTGCACTTTTGTGAAGGTGTTGTTTGCTGAGATGGCGTTATCGACTGTAACGTCCAATGAGAGCAGCGCAGAGCGTTGACCATGAGCTAACAAGCAGCGCACTAAAAACATGAGCTGCTGGAGATAGCACACACACAGAGGGAGACTTCATCCTCTGCTCAGGTTAAATAAAAGTGTACCAAGTGGTTTGTGTTGAGCAAGAACTGTCTGAGTGGAGCTATAGATTGACTAACACCATTGAGGTTTAATGGGGAACACCCAGTAGACAATGTGAGGAAATACACAAGTGAAGCAACCATTTATAATGTAAACGTGGGCTGAGGAGTAACACGAGACTGCAGATGTGATGAATTGAAGCCGAGTGGCGAGCCACGCCCTGAAACTGAGCAAATGTTTGTTGGAGGGAGAGGCAGAGATAAGAGAGAGCCAACACAACCTGTTCGGCACTACTGACCGGTTGACTGGAGGCACAAACAGAAGAAAAGACTGCCGGTGGTCACACCAAAGCAGCTCCACACAGTAACAAGTGAAAAATAAAACACATCAAGAACGAAATGAAATGGATATATAGTTTGATAGATTGAAAAAAGACAAGCATTTAAGTTATACATAAAACATAATAATTATAACCATGTGTTCATTTCAAAAACCACATCCCAGCATATCAACACAATAAACTGTGCAACACAAAACTCCTCAGAAAACAAAAAACATTTACTTGAGTTAAAGATGGTACACAATCCCTAAAATTGATATGATTCAACAAGCATCACCTGTAAAGACACATTTCTTTAATGATTTGTCCTCAACACTCACCCAGAAGAGAAGGTTGAAAAAGAAGAGGAGGAATTTGATGCATTTATTCACAGCCATGGCTTTTGGTTTTCTTTAGTCCTTCCTCCTCAGCAGCTTCTTGTTCACAACTCTGACTACAACTGACTCCAGTGTTCTTCAGGAGGACACAGAGACTCCCTGAGGCTAGTAAACAGACCAGCCTGCTCTACCGGTTCCCCTCACTGAGGGAGCGTCCCTTTGTCCTTCCTCCTTTACTTCACTGCACCCTCCCTTTCTTTTATACAGTAGATCTGATTTTTCTCTCTTTATACTAGCTGCTCCCTTCTTTAAATCCTTCTTTCATTCTCTCCACTGAAGGCATACAAATAAAGCCACTATGAGCAAATCTTTAATCAGGTGAAAAGTTTTTTTCTTAATCTCTAATGCCTTATTTTAGCTGGATGACAGATCATATCAGAGCTTCAGAAACTTTTTACAAACCTAATGATGCCTCTGTTCCATTATTCACAACATGCTCCAACTGTAAGGCAACCCTAACCCTAACCCTGTGCGACAGCTGCTAATGTTCACTGTAATAATTGTAAATATAACAAAATATATATTCATCTTTTTTATCGTAACTATGTATGTTTTATACTGCTATTTTGTTTTATACCACGGTAAATTTATAAAGTTGTAGCAGCACACCAATTTATTGTATTTACTGGAACACAATGACAATAAAAGCTTTAAATTCAAGTAACTTGATCAGATACTCTTGCCTTTTGGTCTACCATTATCATTTAGCAGCTTCTCCAGGGATAAGCAGTCGTTAGAACGTCCTTCTTGGATGACTCTGTACCTCCATCTGGTGGCAGCTATATGAAAAGAAGAACAAGAAGAATCAGCTTTATTGATAATACATATACTGTACAGGTACATTCGTACATGAAATTTGACCTTGAAAAACACAATTTCCTGTTGTTGTGCTGTTAAATAGAGTAGAGAGTTTTAACGCAGCTTTTTCAAACATCCCAGTTACTACTATACTACTGGCACTCTAATCTACAGAGGCTATGAAAAATTACATCACAAAACCGCTCTGCTCTAGAGGGAAAAAAATCCTAAATTCTACTTGCTATGAAGGGCTTAATAACTATAAACAAAAACTGCACTAAGGCTACAAAACTCCCAACAGAAACCACAGTAACCACGGGAGTTATGAGGGAAACGCTGGAAACACTTCGAGAAACAGGAGACGGAGGATGAGACAGGCACAGAGAATGGAAGACAAGACTGCTTATACGTGAGGTGAGGGGACACAGGTAGAAACAATCAGGACGGGGCTGACGATCACAGCCATGGGAACACAGGAGGGCAGGAAGTACAATGATCTGAAACAAGAGGGAGATAGGGTTACTTTCAAAATAAAATGACAAGCTACTCCTGCAGTACTAGTACCTGCGGTTAGCTCGGTTAATAGTGCAGCGGAAGATCTGGTTAGCTTCGAGCTAACCTGCTAACCTGTCTGATCTGCTTCAGCCTTACTGCCCACCCCGATCCCTAAGATCAGCTGATCAGCTGCTGCTGGCAGTCCCCAAAACAAGGCTGAAGCTCAGAGGAAACAGAGCGTTTGCTGCCGTTGCTCCCAAGCTCTGGAACGAGTTGCCTTTTAACGTTAGACAGACCTCGTCGCTTCCTATTTTTAAGTCTCTTTTAAAGACACACTTTTATTCCTTGGCTTTTTGATACACTCTCACTTATTTCCACTCTGTTTGGCATCCTCCAAGAAAGCATTTGCCGTGAGCTTGCTCCTTTGCTTTTATGTTTGTAACTTTAACTCAGTTATTATTATTGTTATGTCCCAATGTACAGTACTTTGGCTACCCCTGTGGTTTTTAAAATGTGCTATATAAATAAAGTTGATTGATTGACTGATTGATTAACTAAATAAATCTAGGAACAATTATGAGAAAAATTAATGCGCAGCCACAATATTTTACTAGTTTTACTCGTTAGCTCAGTTCTTCCTTGCCCCTCTAAAACAGCAGGCTGCACAGGGCACAGGAGGTGTTTGCCCAGTGCACCAAATAGGCTAGGGCCGCCCCTGCAGCTAGCTACCACCTTAATGTATTTTAAATATTTTATTTCTTTACCTTGTGTGCTGCTGTCTGTCACTTTGTATTTTTCATTCTATTTTGGGACAAAGAGTCCCGGAGTCGAATTCCTCATATGTGAAAACATTCCTGGCCAATAAAGTTGATTCTGAATCTGATTTAACGGGCCAAATCGATTCAGCATAATACTCTCTTCTCTCCCAATGGAAAAAATTATGTTGACCACGTCAGCAGGTGATAGATGGCGCAAGTGCCGCTATTCAGCCTCATCGCGATGCAGCCTTATTTCAGCCTAACTGTCTGTGCATTCGGAGATGGGGAATTTATTTATTTATTTATTTTTCAGAGGGACATAGTCAAAGCATTTGTTGTCAACTTGAACAGTAGGATTCAGCAGGGAGAGGAGAGCTGTTATGCTACATCACCACAGTTGTAAAATGTCCCATTCAAAGCCAATATTTCAACGTCATAATGTCACCTTTATAATGCAGACACTGAAGACTATGACTGTGCAATATGGTCAAAATGTCATATCCTATAACCTCTTCAATACAAGCGGCACTGACGACCAGTTTACAAGCACAGATAAGCTAGCATGAGCAAGTTAGCCCTGGGCTAAATGCCTAAACAATCTTGGCGAAAAGGACACGTGCGCAAAGCTCAAATTTTCCGAACTCCGCTCCACACCACTGTCACACAAAACACTGCTCGGCACCTATTTTTCATAATGACGTGCTTTAAATGTGACATGGATCTTGTGATTCACAGAAATTTCACAGGAAATGACTAGAGACTGAGAGCTCCACTATGGAAGCTTTGAGCTGAACAGATATCCAGATCCTCTCCACTCACAGTCTGCTGGAGTCTGTGAGCACCTTAATAATGCAGACACTGGAGAGTACAGCTGTGCAATATGATCAAAATGTTGTATCCTATAACTTCTTCAATAGAGAATGTGAACGTGACGTCACATCGTGGTGCATTTTGGGTGTCAGCACTGTCTTCGGAGCAAACGTAAAGTGATCATGCAATCGGCTGAAACACAGCAATACTGCCCGACCATGGCTGCTTCACTGAGATACTGTACTTCTGTTGAGGCACTACTACATGAGATACACGGACAGAAAGTGAGGCAAAGTACTGCAGACCTCCTGAATATGTAAATAGTGCACAAATACACACTCAGTGCTCCGTGAAACATCACAATTACAATTTAAATAGGTCAGTAAGATTTCCGAAAACCAAGTTGTACTCTGATTATGAATCAGTTGAAATTGTAAGGGAAACTGACTGCAGATGTGACTGAATTGTGTAAATCTAACTATTATGTGTGTAAGTGCTATTTATGAAAAGAACGTCCATTTCACATTACAGTTTAACACTTTAACAATGCTCTGGATTATTTGTTTACCGAATTACAGGAGAAGTTTGGACAGATTAAAAAAAATGGTTAATCTAATTTTATCATAATTTTTGATCGGTATGTACGGCTGCATTTTTAGTTTCCTTGATTTTTTGAATGGAGTTCTTCTTCATGACCCCCTGTAATCGTGTTTAGTTGTTCCGCATTTCGGAAACTGCAGTAAATATATTATAAATATAATATAATTGAATTTAATAATATAATTTGTATAGTTCAGCGGGTCGGATTAAAAAGCCTGTAGTTTGAATGTGATATCATTGTGTAGTGGGCAGGGTGAAATTAAATAAATCCTGGAACATAGCCTGGTCTGGAGCAGGCTAGCTCCTTAGAATAAATCTCCATGGTGATTTATGCAATAACATATTCCTCTGTTCTCTATCCTGCTTTTGTGCAGCCAGATCACGGATAAATTGTGCCAGAATAACCCAGATAGCCTGGCTTAATCCCTTATCCTAGTTTAGTGCAACGGGCCGGAAGGGATTGTTTATGTGCATGATCCTCCGAAGATGGCGCCCAAGTTCCCACAATGCATAGCGGTATGATGTACCTTCACATTCTCTATACAAGCCGCACCTACGACCAGCTTACACCCACAGTTAACGTTACCATCGGGCTAATACGTGCTACAAAAGTAGCTAAGTTAGCAAACATGACATATTTCATGAAAATAATAACTCCTCCTGAAGCTAAACAAATATTTAGCTGTTCAACGGAATGAAAGCAGAATCTTCTGTATCACTTTTCAGTCCCTTCAGATGTCTCAGTGTCTGTTCACTCTGGTTTGTCCTCTTAGCTTTATCCAGAGTTTTGTCTTTCAGTCTTTTCTGTCTCCCTCTTTCTTCTCTTTGTCTGTTTAGCAGGGTGAGTCGTCAGAAGTAACACTGGAAGTGGTATTTTTGGCTGCATTTTCTCAAACATTGCTCCCTACAGAACAGATTCTCCTACTAACTCTGTATTTCTGCAGAGGAGTGTGCTGGATATTTCCGTAGACTGTGAAAAGAATGGACGTAGCACCCGTGATGTCACCCATTGGTTTGGGGGAGTCCGTTTTGGGCTCCGATCATGAACATTTGAACTGCGCCATCTTGGATTTCAGTGGGCGTGTACTTTCCATATTTGGAGGAGAGGCGGTAACTTTACCGGTCAGCTGGCCGAGATCCCGCCCACTGAACTCAAGTTAACCGTGCTGTACTGAGCTAGCTGAAGGCTAATCAGCTAGGCTAGGCTAACAAGCAGCTACAGGCAGCAAAAACAAATCATAATGCTGTGTTTTAAAAATCACCTTTTCAGATTGGGAGGTTCTAGGTGGAGCTGCAGGGTTTGGTGGAGTTGTGAGGGGAAAATTCATTTGTACTATTTAACTGTGAAACGATAATTTAACATGTTATTTACCGCGTTTCAACACTGCCTCCATCCACTAATGTTATCCAGCACAGCAGCCACTTTCTGACGGAGCATCTCTGTCCATGCAACGTCTGACTTTTTGAACAGAACAATGATACGAAATAAGGTTGTATTCCCGCATGAAACTCAACATGCTCTGGTCATTTGCCTGTATCAGCAGGGACCATGAGTCGGCGATAAAGTCTTTATAAGCCAGCAGCAAAATATGCCGACACATACCAATAAGTGCTAACATCCAGGTAAACTCTATTTTATAAAATCTATGGGTAAAATAGTACTATATAATATCTAGTGTGTAAATTTACACCCTGAAAAAAATGCAACACATAAGTCTTTGGTTTCTTTTATATTAAACTATAACTATTTGGCCATGCCTAGGCCTACATATGGACCAAAGAGTGTCCTACAGCAGTGCTTCATGTCTTGATGATTGATTTTTTTTTTTTCCTCTGATCTTTGTTTTTTATTGTGAAGTACTAATAGTTCAGATTCAGGTGAAAAAAAAAGAAAAAAGAGGTCAAGAGGAGAAAATCAGTCTTTGGTTTATTCAGCTCTCAACTCAGGGACATGAAGAAAGGTAACAAGAAGCGTGAGCATTTTAGGGATTATCAGTCAAAAAAGACTGGGACACAGTCAGGACATGAACAGCTGAGGATCATAAATACACTGTTACAGGAGGGCTAACAGCTTCATCATGTGGCTCCACTGTGGAGCTAAAAATCACAGTGTGTTCGCACAGATTGCCTCCAGCTTTCTGCATGCAGAACCTGCTATAACCACATGGTGGCAGCAGCTCTCCACTGACAGTCAGTCAGCTGGTGCTGCAGTTTACTGACACTTCATAGAAGAACATTATCATCATTCATATATATCTGCTTTAGTCACACTACACTCTGCTGCTTTATTTTAGTGTTCATGGTGTTTTTATTTGACATTTTATGAGTATATTTGGCTTATGTTAACACATATGGACAGTAATTTATGAAAATATAAAACTTTATAAATATGAGTCTCTGTACATTTTCACGTGTGGGTTGGGCTCTAAAAACGTGATAAATTATGGTATTATATTATCAATAGCTTTAGTTATTGTTCAAATAGTTGATAAGTGATGACGTAAAACACTTGTCTTCTGCTTCTCATTTCAGAATGATATGACGTCGGCCTGCAGATCAAAGGGATATGACGTCATCCTGCAGCGCAGGTAGAATAACTGCTTCATTACTGAGAGGAGTTCACAGTGAAAGCAATGCAAAACTTTGCTGCAGAGTTGAGACTTTTAAAGATGCATCTGATCAGCTACAGTGTCACAGGAGCACCTTGAAGGTAAATCATCTTTTCTGTCACACTTCTGGAGAAAAGCAGCTTCCTGTTTTCTGCTGCAAATCATTCATAATTACAGATATGTTTGTTATAGGATATGTAAACCTTATTTTTAGCCACGTTTTAAATATGTTTTTTCAAACCAGCGGGTTTGGGGTAAAGTTTCCTAAATCGTTAAAAACAACTTGCTTATTAGGTCAAATCGTTTTGTTTATTTTCATGCAGAGGTGAGGACCTCTTTGATAACTAATAATCTTATTACTTATGATTGATAATGATATCATCGTTGTTTTGTCATAATTAACTAATGTAATATTGAAGAATTAGTTTAGAAATTTTCTGTTGAATATCATCTCATTAGTAAACTATTTAGTAACAGTTTATTGTTGTTTACATTTGAACATTTGATATACTCCATAAGGATTTCTTAGTGATTACCAAATGAGTTAAGAAATGTTTGTAAAATATAGCTATTTGGTCAGTATTTTATAGTGTACAGTATCCCTGTATGACTAAGTTGAGAGTAAACATTGGTGTGTATTCACAAAAAGAAGAGAAGATAACTGACCCCCTCCTCTGCTCTCTCGTTTGCTCCACAGTCATGTTACAAAGAAGAAGCTCTCGATTGGCATCCTCAGGATACTACGACGCTGATGGAAAACCTTTGATTTCCTACAAGGAGACGCGGTACAAGTAAGCTGTTGTTTGTGTGTGCCACAGTGGACATGTAGTGTACAGAGTATTTCTGTTTAACACAATCAATACCTTCATTCTTTTCTCATTTTCATCACATCCAGGCCTTTTGGAAAACGACACCTCTTTCATAGAAGACACTTGCCCGTCGATGGAGACAGATACAGTGACATGGAAAGCTACGGGGATGCAGATCCATTGGATCACACATGGAGTGACTCATACAACAACAGCTTCAGAAAGAGGAGAGCCTCCACTTTTTTCAAGAAGATGTTTGTCTTCCTCCTCTGCATACTCCTGCTGAATTTTGGTGAGCAATCTCTCCTCCCACTTTATATCTAGTTATTCAGTTTGACACTTTTATTGTCTGTCTGCCTTTTGAGTGAAAAAAATCCCTGCATTGTCTCTTCACCTATATATGGACTATATTTCTCTCCATCCACAGGTCTGGGATACCTGACTCTGAGCATCTTACTGAACTCAAAACCTCACCAGTCAAAAGCTCCGCCAAATGATCAGGTATGACCTTTAAAAACAGCTTGGCTTTCTCTTCATGTAGTTTGATTCTTTCTGTGGACCTAGAAACACATCACATCTTCTCATCACATTAATGTCAACTCTTGACACTTCCAGCTCTTCAACACACGATTTGAAGATGTCATGAAGCAGATGAGAGAGATACAGGATGAGCTGCTGAGGCTAAAAAGTAGCATCAACGATCTGCGACCGACGGCGGACACTTTGCCTAACGTTGCTCTGGAGACGCTAGGTGAGACATGGAAATCACTCTCATCATTTTCATTCACTGTCACTTTCAGGCTGTTATTCACACATGTCCTTTTGAGTTTGGACATTACGTCCTCACTTTCTTTGTTTCTGTTTTTGTGTGCAGGGGCCAGAGTTGTACCTCATCGGTCCTCAGAAACATACCAGACACCATCATGCTGCTCCTTTTTGGGGATACGTTTGTGGCCACCATCAGCAAACCCCAGGACTGTCATTCAGGTAGGACTACCAACTACAGTGCTCACACTGTGGCTCTTTGATGTTTAGCTTTGGATTGTTTCCCTGCCTGTTTTGCGCTCTAACAATCCATTTCCACTCTCTTTTTTTCCTCCTTCTTTTATCAGCAAGGACCAATCCTGGCAGGAAACTGCTGGCCCTTTGCAGGAGGCCGTGGACATTTATTCATCGCCCTGCCCTACAATGTCACCATCAGCCACGTGACTCTGGGTCACATTTCAAAGATGATGTCCCCAACTGGAGACATCAGCGACGCCCCAAAGGAGTTCTCTGTCTATGTAAGTGACAAATTCAACACTGTTACAGTGCAGATGTCACATAGAGAGAACAAGATGTTCAACTGAACCTCCATCTTTGTATCTTGTAGGGCGCCAAGACAAAACATGGTGAAGCAGTCAAACTGGGGACCTTTCTGTACGACCAGGACGGTGATTCACTGCAAACTTTCAAACTACCTGTGAGTATTAAACCATACACACACACATTTTCTTTAAAAAGTTAAATTTATCATCAGAGAAACAGTTCATGTGTTCTAATTGTACTCTGAAAATGCTCTCTGTTCATTTCTTTATCTCTCAGCATCGTGAAAATGGTCCTTTCAGATACGTGAAGCTTCAAGTCCAGAGCAACTGGGGAAATTCGGAGCACACCTGTCTGTACAACTTCAGGGTTCATGGGAAGATGGCAGCTGACAAGTTTTACTGACTGCAGCCATTGGTAAATAATTAGACCTAATCCATCTTTGTATTGTGGAATTTACTGTGGTAAAAATATTAGCAAATGTTTGCATTTCTTATTAGTGGTTGTGAAGCCCTGCAATGGGGTGGCGACTTGTCCAGGGTGTACCCTGCCTTTCGCCCTAAGACAGCTGGGATAGGCTCCAGCCCCCCCACGACCCTATGAGAGGATAAGCGGTAGATAATGGATGGATGGGTTGTGAAGCCACTGAGATATAAAATCCACACTTACTGGCTGGGTGGAGCATCTGTGCAGTGCTGGACAGAGTCTGCTGGGGGAAATACGGTATACCGTGAGGGTTCACCGTATTTCCCCACAGCAACCCTGTCCAGCACTGCACAGATGCCAAAGGAGGTTTTCTGGGAGGAAATGTGGTGTACTGTGAGGGTTCACCACACTTACTCCCAGAAAACCTCCTTGGAGATCAGAGGGGATGTGCGACAGGGTTTTCTCCAGGTACTCTGTTTCTTCCTGAGCATAATTACAATAGAATAGACTTTATTGTCATTGCACAATGTACAACGAAATTTCACTGTAACAGCCCCGAGTATAAAGAAAAAAGCAGCTCAATACACACACACACACACACACACACACACACTCATCACAACATCCTTATATAAAAAAAAAAAACTGTAAAAAAAAACACAAAAGTGCATTGCATATGTTGTCCATAACTGTGAAAATCTTTAACAATTAGTGTTTGAAGGATGACACAGACAAATACTGCTTCTGTGCTGTAGATCACAAAACAGTGCACCAGTTATTTATTAATTATTGTTTTGCAGAGGATTTATTTCTATTTCTCTCCTTTCTTTCTATGATTTATTTTCAGGGAATAAATCTGATGTTATGCAATGCACAAATGTATGTGAATAGTATAAAATCCAAAGTACATGTACATATAGGCCTTTACATTAGAAATATGAACAGTGGAATGACAGATGAGACGAGAGTAGAGGTATGAGAGTGACAACTAGTAAATACTATCGTACTGATGATAATTTTCAGAATTTAATAAATGATAAGAAACAACAGGCAACTATGAGGAGAGTAATACCAGTTATGGAAAATGGAGGGAACTTTCACATAGAAGATCAGAAAAAAACTGAACTAGCGGCACAAACCTTTGCTAAGGTACACAGCACAGAAAATTAGAATAATAAAGAGAAAGAAGGCAGAAAAAAATGTGAGCAAATACTGAAGCGATACAAGGTGAAGAAGGTCCAGGGTGTACCCTGCCGTTCACCCTAAGACAGCTGGGATAGACTCCAGCCCCCCCGCGACCCTATGTGAGGATAAGAGGTAGATAATGGATGGATGGAAAAGATAAAGATAAGCTTAGTGTTCAAAGTAAAGAGGTATAATTGAAATCATATAAGGTAATGGAAGAGGGGAAATGAGCTAATCAATGGAAAGAAGCTCTTATTGTTCCTATATGTGAGCCAGGTAACGAGCCCAGTTTAGCAGAGAGCTACAGGCCATTAGCTCTAACATTTCATGAAGGCAAAATGATGGAAAAAAATAATGAATCAAGGGTTGAATTATTATTTAGAAACCACGAAAGAACTAAAAAGCTATCAAAGTTGATTTAGGAAAGGAAGGAGCTCGGTAGATCCTGCTTTATGTTTAGAACATGAGATATGGAGAGCCTTAATCAATAAAGAAAGGGTTGTGGCCAGGGTTCTAAATTATTTTTTTTGATTACCAGCCAGTTTGAATATGAGAAGTTCCACTAGCCAAAATAACATAGTGCCACTAAATGAATTATGAATCTCAGCCATCGTCAGTTCCTTTTGTTCCATGTTTGCGCACAAACTCAGGCCTCAGGTGAGCATCAGTGCAGCTTCTGCAGTGATGCAGAAGCTGTATCGGTCCGTCGTGGTAAAGAGAGAGCTGAGTCAAAAGGCGAAGCTCTTAATTTACCGGCCCATCTATGTTCCTACCTTCACCTATGGTCACGAACTGTGGGTCATGACCGAAAGAACAAGATAACAGATACAAGCGGCCGAAATGAGTTTCCTCCACAGGGTGTCCGGGCTCTCCCTTAGAGATAGGGTGAGAAGTTCGGTCATCCGGGAGGGGCTCAGAGTAGAGCCGCTGCTCCTCCACATCCAGAGGAGCCAGATGAGGTGGCTCAAGCATCTGGTTAGGATGCCTCCAGGTCGCCTCCCTGGTGAGGTGTACCGGGCATGTCCCACGGGCAGGAGACACCAAGGATGACCCAGGACACGCTGGAGAGATTATGTCTCCCGGCTGGCCTGGGAACGCCTCGGGATCCCCCCAGAAGTGCTGGATGAATTGGCTGGGGAGAAGGAAGTCTGGGCTTCCATGCTTAAGCTGCTGGCCCCGTGACCCGACCTCGAAACGTATTGTTGTTGATATTCCCTGCCTCCTTCCTCTTCCCGCCCCCAGACGTCTGTCCAATCAACAGTGCTGTGCAAGATACTGAAAAATAGTAACTAGTTACAGTTACTAGTTACTTGCTTCAAAAAGTAACTCAATTACTTTACTGATTACCTACATCAAAAGGTAACGCATTACTGTTAAAAGTAAGGTTTTAGTTACTCATAGGACCCTGAGGAGTGAGAGTGCCTTATGGTGTGTTCATGGAAGTCAGAACGTGGAGCTTATATCAAGTTAACCTCAAAGTTTAGTGCTCCCTCATTCCGACATTCGTGTACAAGTGAACACACCACGAGTGAATCACAGAAACGCAAGGCTCCCAGTGCTGCTGCAGTGATATTAATACTCTGTTTTAACGGAGATGCTTGTCTCCTTATGCTGGGAAAGTGGAGGGACGGATCAGTGACTCTAACATAAACATTCTTGCAGAGGGAAGTAGTGCCTGTACTCACGGTTTGAGAACGCTACCTTTGAATACATCTCCATGAACGCTGTCTTGTTGTGTTTGGCAGTCAGAGCGTGCAGGGCATGATTCGACAGTCACCTTCGCATTTGCAACGGTGTCATCATCCCTACCGCAGCCGATTTGTGGTCAAAACCGGACACCTTGCTCTTCATTCAACCAAACTGTAGTAACGGCAACGGCGTTGCACCGATGGGAAAAATAATTAATTAGATTACTCGTTACTGAAAAAATAACGGCGTTATACTCTAACGCCGTTATTACAACATTGCCAATCATCCACCGCCGCATTTAGTTTAAGTTTAGGCTACTTTTTCATTTACTTTAGCTAGCTCCGTCCCCTATTTTGACAGTTTCTGCTCCGTCTTCTTTGTGTTTTCTGTTTCCATGGTTTCTCGCGCTGGTTGGTTGCAATGCTTGCGCGCAGCCAATAGGTGTCTTAAACGTCATCACGTATCATCACGATAGTGTTCATGGGAAATGTAGTCAGTAGTGCCCAGGGAGCGAGAACAGTAGAGCGGCTCTGACTGAATGATTGCCTCATGCGTCGCCGGCCAAACTGGTTAGTAAGTTTTTATTATCACACGCCAAAGTGATTTTTAACCCGCATTTGGCGGGTTGGCGGGTGTTCATTTAGAACCCTAGTTGTGGCCATAGACTGGATATAAACAGTGGACGGATTTGGTTGCCGGTGGCGCTGACATCACAGCTGATGAAGACCTTGGAGAGGCTGGTCCTTAGTCACCTTTGACCCTTGATGAGACCATTCATGGATCTGTTTCAGTTTGCACCAGCCTGGCATCGGGGTGGATGAGTCATCCCTCTCTCTCATGGAAAAGGCTAGGGCCACTGTGAGAATCATGTTTTTTTGATTACTCCAGTGCCTTCAACACCATCCAGCCCATGCTGGATAGTCTGGGGGACTATCTGGAGCATTCAGGAGTGGATCACCTTCTAACTACCTGGATCACCAACCACAGTACCTGAGGGCCCAGGTGTGTCTGTGCTGGGTTGTCCTCTGGACCCTGTGGAGGTGGTGGTGGACAGGAGAATGATAGCCAAGCTGTCCTCTGATGGACAACATGTCCCACCCTCTGCAGGAGACTCTAACCCCACTGGAGAGCTCGTTCATAGACAGACTGGTGTCTCACAAAGAACTACAAGTCAGTGCGGTACAGTATAAAAGAACAATATGGACCAAGTATTGCACTGAGACTGAAAAACAGTATATATTGTACATTACTAAATTATGATATTAAATTATTGCACAGAGAGTTGCAGCTCTCCATGTTTTATTGCACATTGTGTCCGTTGTGGTGTGAATGGTTAGTGGGAGCAGTGCTGGTTGTCCAAGTCTGACCAGTGCAGGAAGAAAAGACCTAAGATATCTTTCCATCTGTTGTCCTGTATGTTTCATATGTTTCACCATTTATGCACTGTTGTGTGTGTGTGTGTGTGTGTGTGTGTGTGTGTGCGTGCGTGTGTGTGCCTGGTTGCAATTTTATATACAGTTAAAGTGTGTCATTACGGTAAGAATCAAACCTGGCAACCACGTTCTCCGCTCTAAAATCTGTCCGGTTAACAACCTGACTGATTTATTTTTGGGGATTGACCGAAATAACATGAATATGTCAAAAAATACACTGACTATAAATAATTATATGTGTGACTATTTAAAAGTATGAATGTATCTTGTAACTACATTTTGTCAATGAGAGATGCGTAATTTGTTGAGACGAAAGAAGTTCCGCTGAAGTTTCGACCGGACGACTAATAGAGACGAACCAAAGGTCCAAGCTGCAAAAATCCAAATTCAACATTTCAAACCTTACAGCTTTTTTTTTTTTAGCCAATACATGGCGGAACAACCAGTAAGAGTGTAAGTTTAACTTTAGAAATACTTGAGTGTTACTTTAAGGTTAATGTTGTGATGTTAAATATGTGCTTTTAAAAGTATTTATGTTAACCGTAATGTGACAAAGGTTTGTCAGTAAGATTACAGTGTCTAGTAAAGCGTATCAAACCTCAATTATGTTATGAATATGCAATGCTTGTTTTGGATAAGCTGGAATCATCCAGCGGATGAATTTGTATTTGCTACCAACGTCCAACGTCCGAATAAATTCGACATAACAACGTGACGACGACACTCGCTGAACCTAATTGTAAAATTAGATAATTACGATTGTGTTACAGTATTGTATATTGTCTTTATACACGGGCGTGATCTAGAAACGTAGTCGATGTCCACAGAGGGGACTGATCAATTCGGCATACACACACTGCACCAAATATCAGATGTATAAATTTGTCACAAAATGTCACAAAATGACAAAATGGGAGTAGTGACAACCATTTAAATGTCACTCGTGACGTACTGGCCATGGTAATGCTGCCGAATTTGTTATCTTTATTATATTATATTATATGTATGATTAACAAAGAACGTGACAGCGTTAAATTACAGTATTCATTTTTCTTATATATCAGTATATAAGAAAAATGTTTTATTCTGAGAGAAGAGAGTTGAGTTTTGAGATGAATTTCAGACAAGTAATGAGTTATTTGGACTTCTTTCAAGTAATATGTTTATGTTTAGCATCAGAAAGACTGTATGTTAATTCCTTACTGTTTACATCCCATGATGTGCTGTTGATATAAGGGCATAAAATAAAATGTGTCTGTTCGCAGCTTGGCATGTGGAGATGTTGAAGGCCGGCTGAATGCTCTGTTCGGTCGAGTTCAGGCCATCCAGAAGAAGACGGGGCAGTTTGATGTGAGTCACTGTCAAATATCTGGTGTAAAGCTGTAAAAGTTTAATTCTGATATTTGATGTGTTGTTTTTCTTGCAGCTGCTGCTGTGCGTTGGGGAGTTTTTCGGGACAACAGCAGAGGCTGAAGCAGAGTGGCAGCAATACAAAACTGGAGCCAAGAAAGGTACGAACATCTGGATAACATCTGTCATGTCTGTTTTCAGTGGAAGTGACTCAGTCCATCCACAATCCAATCTGTGTTTTATACAATTGTAAAGTCAATATAATTTTTTCCAGATAATGAAAACTAGATGGCATTTTTGACTATTTTTAGATATTTTATTTACATAGATTATTATTTAGAAACCACAATGATGGTTGGATTTATTGATAATGAAAGAAAGCCCTATTTAAAATTGTTCATGTCATTTTGAGGTACTTGTACTTTACTTAAGTATTTCCATTTTGAGCTATTTTATAGGTTTAGTTCACAACAGCTCAGAGGGAAATTACTGAATCTTGTCTATTGTTTTATCTAGACAGTAACAGCTGTGTGTGAAAAGTGAAGCCAATGCAGAAATCCCTTAACAGGGGGTGATTCCTCTGGTTTTATAGAAGTCTATGAGAAAATGATCCTACTTTTCTCTTAATTTATCCCATCAGTAAACATTGTAAACATTGTAGTTTCAAGTTTACTTCAATACAGCATGGTATTCATTTAATAAAATATTATTCCATTTAGAGTCAAATGGTCAAAGAGCCCAAAATACAGAACCCAAGTCTTCATATGTAACCATAGTCCACAAACCAGTGCTGGGCATCACGGTGACTTTGTCCCCTTCTTATGTATGTTACACGCTTTAATTGACCTTTCTGCAACTATTATGTTCTCACTGAATGGGTCTATTGCCTGGAGGAGTGCTGTTGCATGGATAATGGATAATTTGTACAAGTGGTTGTTGTACTTCTTCAGTCTGTGAAACAGGTGAAAGGAAGGTGACGTACCTGATAATATTAGCGTTTTCTGAGTGAAACACAATTGCAAACCTTAAAATCATATATAGGCTGAAGAGAAAAGCAACATTAAAACATTTGAATCATTTATTGTGGGAATGTTTGCATCTTAAATTTAATAAATACAAATATCAAATATTCATTAGCCTCTAATTACCTGTCAGATATTTGTGCACTTGAGCTTATTCAAGCAGATTTTTTTGTTATTGTTAAAAAACTAGAAAACAGGCTGAACTCCAGCTGGACTTTGATCAGCTAATGAGGAAATCATTTTCTAAAGGCTCTTTTGTGCCTCCTCAGCTCCCATCCACACTTACATCCTTGGAGCGGCGAGCCAGGAGACGGTGAAGAGCTTCCCCAGTGCTGATGGCTGCGAGCTGGCTGACAACATCACATACCTGGGTGAGACTCTGGGATGCACCTCGAGCTCCAGTTTGTCTCATTTGAGTTCCCATCATTCACCGTGTGACTCTCTGCGTGGTTTAGGTCGGCGCGGCCTGTTCACAGGTGTGTCAGGATTACAGATAGCCTACGTCAGCGGCCGGGAGGCCCTGCAGGAACCAGCCCCGGCTCACTGCTTCACACACAAAGACCTGTCGGCCCTCGTGGCCCCGCTAGCCAGCACCTCCAAGTTCAAAGGAGTTGACATCCTGCTGACGTCACAGTGGCCCCGAGGAGTGTGGCACTATGGAAACAACCCGGTAACAAGTCCTCTGTGTATGAATCCAGAATAACATCCAACCACTAAAACACATTTTTTTTGTTCAGTAAATAACTGGAATTCAACATCACAGTCAAAATATAATAAAATGTGTTTTGATATTTTGCCTGCTTTTGTAAAAGAGTACATTTCAAAATTCCTTGATTACAATCAATAATTATATTTCAGTCCTTTTATTGTCCTTATACAGGGGTACAACAATGTAAAATGTAAATGGAAAATATTGCTATGATTAATTTCTTCAGAGAAACACAGATTTTTAAATGAGAAGCTGCTTTATTCTGTGTTTTTATTGGTTTTAATCAACACAGAGGGAATCCTAACCAAGCGAGGTAACTGTGTTTTGTTACTGTTTTAACTGAGAGGCCCCTAGCAGTGTTTAAAAACAGCATTTGAACATTTCCATGAGTAGTTGTATAGTTGTACTTGTAGAAAGATTGTTCTCTTAGCTGTTCCTAATCTTCTAATCTAATCAACTTTAATACTCTGCTCTTGTTTCCATGTGTCTCATGTGCTGCAGGAAGTGAACACAAAGTTCTGTGGGAGCGTCTCCATCGCCAACCTCGCCGACAAACTGAAACCACGCTACCACTTTGCTGCACTAGAGGGCGCTCACTATGAAAGACTCCCATACAGGTAGACTGCTCTTTAGTTCTTAACTCTTTGAGTGCCAGCTGTTTGATAAAACCAAAAGTGCCCTGTGCCTGCCTTTTTTTTTGGCCATTTTGCGTCTTTTTTTTTTAAAGACCCACAGAATATTTTGTACTATGACTCTGAAAACACTGAATAGCTCAAATGAAAGAAGAGACTCTCTATTTCATCGTGAAATTATTTTTTTGTTTTTACCTTGTTCCATTCTTGTTTTTTCAGAGGTAGAGTAGAGGCCACTTTCACCAAAAACACCACTTTTTTGCTCACTGTGGCATGTACTGTCTCTTTATGTCACCACTACAAATCCCAGAAGCCCCAACCCCCCAAATACTCAAGGGGCAGAGGTATATATAGAGAGATTTCTGCCAACTAGTGTTTACTGTTCTGTATTAACTCTTTGAGTGTCAGCCTTTTTTTTTTTTTTTCTTTTTTTTTGAAAATCGAAAGCGCCTTGTGCCAGAGTTTTTTGGCCATTTTTCAGTCATATTTCTAGACTCACAGAATATTTTGTACTATGTCTCTGAAAACACTGAATAGCTCAAATGACAGAAGACACTCTATTTCATCATTTCATTGACATAACTAAAAGTCGTGTCAATGAAATGAGCTTCATAGCATGGCCTCTGAACTTCTTGTGAGTGATCATGAGTGACTACAGCTGGTGACTTCTCTGAGGCCATTTAAATAGGGCTCATTGGATACAAACGCTACAATGGAAAGTCAAAGGAGCTCAGCACGGATCTGAAAAAGTGAATCATTGACTTGAACAAGTCAAGAAAGTCACTTGGAGCCATTTCAAAGCAGCTGCAGGTCCCAACAAGAGCAACAGTGCAAACAATAGTTTGTAAGTATAAAGTGCATGGCACTGTTTTGTCACTGCCACAATCAGGAAGAAAATGCAAGCTATCACCTGCTGCTGAGAGAAAATTGGTCAGGAGGGTGAAGAGTCAACCGAGAACCACCAAAAAGCAGATCTACCAAGAATTAGAAGCTGCTGGAACACAGGTGTCAGTGTCCACAGTCAAGTGTGTTTTACATCACCATGGAGTGAGAGGCTGCTGTGCAAGAAGGAAGCTCTTGATCCAAAAGAGGCACCTTAAGACTGGACTGAAGTTTGCTGCTGATCACATGGACAAAGATAAGACCTTCTGGAGGAAAGTTCTGTGGTCAGACCAAACAAAAATCCACAATGCCCAGCAATATGTTTGGAGGAGAAAAGGTGAGGCCTTTAACACCATGTCTACCGTCAAGCACAGTGGTGGTAGCCAGTGGAACTGGTGCTTTACAGAGAGTAAATGGGATAATGAAGAAGGAAGATTTCCTTCAAATTCTTCAAGATAACCTAAAATCATCAGCTTGAAGGTTGGGTCTTTGGCACAGTTGGATGTTCCAACAGGATAATGACCCAAACACACATCAAATGTGGTAATGAAATGGCTAAATCAGGCTAGAATTAAGGTTTTAGAATGGCCTTCCCAAAGTCCTGACTTAAACCCCAGTGAGAACATGTGGACAATGCTGAAGAAACAAGTCCATGTCAGAAAGGCAACAAATTTAACTGAACTGCACCAATTCTGTCAAGAGGAGTGGTCAAAGATTCAACCAGAAGCTTGTGGATGGATACCAAAAGAGCCAAATTGAAGTGAAAATGGCCAAATGTAACCAAATATTAGCATTGCTGTATGTATATTTTTGACCCAGCAGATTTGGTCACATTTTCAGTTGACCCATAATAAAGTCATAAAAGAACCAAACTTCATGAATGTTTTTGTGACAAAGAAGTATCTGTTCCAATCACTCTATCAGAGAAAAATCAGAGTTGTAAAATAACTGGAGACTCAAGAGAGTCATGACATTATGTTCTTTATAAGTGTATGTAAACTTTTGACCACCACTGTATCTCTGTAATGCTATCACTTTTCGAATGAAAAATGCTGTGTTGTGCAGCCTATGGTTGCTCTGTACAGCTCAGATGTGGTGAACGGTTGCATTATTTCCCTCGGGACTTTATTAGGAGGAAATTGTGGGAGCTGAAGGTCAGAAGGATCTACTGGAAGCACACTTTCTTAATTACTTTTACCGTAATATTCAAGATCACTGCTGTAATTTAAATATAATTTTTCCTGTTGGAGGATCTTCTTGAGAGTCTTATTTAGACTAAATGTTGAACGCATGTGTTGTGTTCTGCTAGGATTTGAATGCAAACATAGCATATATTATATGCTTTTGTGTAAGAAGTAAACAAAGATATTAATAGATTGCCAAGTACAACATGTATATTTTTACCGTAATATTCAAAATCCAGATTATTTCTTTCACTTGCACTTTTGTATATTATTCTGTTAAGTAATTTTTATATTGCTAATGTCTGATTCAATTTTTTTATGAAAGACAAAACAACTCATGAATTGATAAACAAAATCAGACTGTGTTTCTGGTCTTTTTTCCTTTGGGCATAGTCAGACATTTAACAGTAAACACAGTCTGATCATCACAGCTAAGTAGGCTAATGTTTAGGAGAAATAGATCAAACTAATTAACCAAGAAGTTGTCATTTTTAACCAGTGGATCAATAAGTAGCCTAATCGTAGGCTACATGGTGACTGCTATCAGAGAAGGTAAGGTAAACACTGCTCCACTGATTAGTTGATTTAGGCATATTTATCTGGCTTCTCGAAATGTTAAATCTGACATATTTCTAAAAGTCTTTATACTTTAGCAAAAAAATATTTCATATTTATTCACAAACAGTTTAAGATGATAATGAATGATTTGTTGCAACATCCCATCTTTGTTCCATTGAAAGACATTGCTGAATGCTCTGAGCTGTTGTAACTCTCTCTATATACGGCACTGTCACGGGCTGTTTGAGAGCGCCCTCTTGAGTCAGCTGCTGAAAATCACTGTGCTGTACATATATGTATATGGCACTCAGTGAGTTAATGTGTGTCTCTGCTGAATGAGTACTTTTACTCTAACACATCTCATTTGAAAGCCGTATTTTACATTATTTAGCCTTTAAACATAGGATGTCCCAGTGGTTTACATACATACATTTCCTAATATGCATATATTGCATATTAGGGATTTCGTGGGAAAAAAGAAAACAAGGCAGGGAGAGGAGTTCATATTTCTCTTTAGAACAGAGACTAACTTATAATAGCCCTAATACAGTGTTAATTAATGGCACTTTTGCCTGTGTGTTTTTCAGGAATCACATTATTCTCCAGGAAAATGCTCAGCATGTCAGCCGCTTCATCGCCCTGGCAACCGTCAACAACCCTGCCAAGAAGAAGGTACGTGTGTCTCGTGTCACAAAAATCAAACACAAAACAGAAAGACGCATCATTAGATAGGGGTGTCCTGTTCTGATGTTGATATTGGATGTCAGTCTGATAACAGCAAAAAAAAAAAAAAAAACAAATCAGATAATTTCGGCTTGCATCTAAAATCTCTGATATCATCACTGTGATAGCATCAGTATATTCCAGACTCCAGTCCAGCTCTTCTATCCAACAGCAGAGCTCAGTGATCACAACAACATCTGAGCTTAAGTGCTAACAAAGTAGAAGGAGGAGCAGTGATGTCGACACTGTGGCAGCATTTTTAGTTAAAGTCTGAAAAAGACGTTGAAGCTGAGAACAAAACTGATCATGAACCTGTTTCCTGTGGTGGAACAGAACCAGAAGTTCAATACGACCAAACTCATCAATATTTGAAGCAGCATCACTAAAAACAGCAGGAGCATTTTCAGGATCTTCGTATCATTTTTTTATTTATTCTATTCAGTAGCAGAATATTCTTCTGTTTAAGACGAACTTGATGTAACCCATTGGTTAATAATAAATGTGTCAGTTTTTCTCAGACCTACTGTTGCTGACTATTGTTATCTGTTTGAGTAATATCACTTGATTAAGACTTTTCTAACACTCCATGCCACAAAATAAGTAATAAAAGTCTGTATGATTCGTGCTGATATCATATCGGACCAATATCAGTATCAGCCAATACTCAAGGCTACAATATCTGTATTGTATTGGAAGTTAAAAAGTTGTATCGGGACACCCCTACTGTTAGATTCAGTTGGACTTACACTTCTAGAGGACATCATAATGTTGAGTGTTGACTGTGAATAAATGTCCCAGTGCTGCTTAGAAATCATAGAAACATTGATGCTTCTCACAACTGCAGAACTTGCTTGAGAGTCTTCACATTTTTTTAAATGTCTACCATATAAAAGTAATCCGGTCATAGTTGTCAGTTCATGCTCGGGCAGGACTCAAACAGTATCTGCTAATAGATAATTCAGCACACTTTTAATGGTGCCAATTTTCCGAAATGTGATCAAAAATGTAGGCTAAAAATAACCTTTTAGTCTTTATTTGTTTAGCACAAATTATATTACAAATCTATGCAAGGTGGGACCGAAGCCTTTACAAGGTTGTTCAGATTTCCACACCTAGCAGAAATAAGACTGATTTAAACACCGTCACATCCTGAGCTGCTGTCTGTTCCTGTGTGCATGACTGCTGCAGTATTTATACGCCTTCAACATAATCCCCATGAAGAGCATGGATCCATCAGAACTAGTGAAGCAGCCGCAGGACGTGACAGAAAACCCCTACAGAGGCTCCACCAAAGACAAGACGGACAAACAAAAGAGGAGCTTCAGCACAGAGGAGGAGGTAGAGTGTGTGATGAAAGAATGTTATCTCATTTGATTACATTTTAATTCACTTTTTATGGTGTTTTTTAAATGTTGTCCTATGCATTTCTTCACCCCATGTGAATCACTTGTGAATTGGATCTCAAAGGTAATGCGAGCCTTTCCTTGGCTGAAGGAGATAAGGAAAGGAACCACAGAAGCTCCTTTTCTTCACACTTAAATATTACATCAGCTGCCACTTGGACACACATTCCAAGTGTTACAGGTGCTAATTGTGGCCAAGTGATGCATTTCTATTTTGAAAAACTCAACAGTCTCTCAGGCTGCCTTAACCTAATGGTAGGCCCTGTGGCTGAGAGGTTTTGTCGGCCCTACCCCATTGTCCCAATCTACATCACAAAAAGCATCAGTTTCTTTCACGACATACAACTGTGAGTTTTCCTTCTTAAGCCGGAAAACACCAACATACATTTATTAATTAACCTACATAAACACAAAAAGCACTTTGTGTAACAACAATACAGAAGAACTTATGCTGATTATTTAAACCCAAGATGGGTGAAAGTTTGAAAAACAACACCATCAGAGCAAAATGAGCTTCTACTGGCTTTAGTCGGCCCTGTGAATACATAAACACACAAGCCAACATACATACACACAGACACACACCCGCACACACACTCAGCACCATGGATAGTAACATAGCCTTTAATGCTGGGTTCCACAAGATAAACCTGACTGAGATCGAAACATTTTATCATTCTTCTTCAAACAATTAGCAGCCGTCCACAACAACTGAAAACCTACAGAGTACATTGTATATGCGTTTCGATGCACGGAGGTCAGCGTTTATTTTGACACGTCTCCGGGCCCATTTTCGCTCAGTAAGCACTAGTCTGCCGGTCAGTTTTGTTTGCCCAGCACCCCGGGTCACTGCTGTAAGGGCCATCGCAGGACTCGTCTCCTTCTCATCCTCTGCTCCTCTTCTCTTTCCTTCCTCCGTTACCTCTACCTGCGCGAGCCCCGCCTCGTCTGCAGCCTCCGGTGAGTGAGATACTGAGCCTTTTGTGCGTCCACCATCCTCCATGGCAGGTCGTTTAAAGAGTCCTGTGAACTTTGGGATGCTCTTCAGTAATTCTTTTTCCTGAGATTCTTTCTCATCATTCTTTCTGTCTTTTGTGAGCACTGCTCTCAAATTTCTTTTTCCCCATCATTTTCCAATTGTCACGCAAGGGGGGAAAGCTTGGTAGACATAGCAAGTAGCAACAGTAACTAAAGGGGGCGGGTCTTAGTGAGGGGTTAATTTGGATCAGTCAGCAGCCACAAACATGAAGTCTAAAGTGATTGACAGAAAACTTGACAAGTAACGAAACAATGTGACTTTGCCAGCTCACTGATAGGCCCCTGGACTTGGTAGGCCTGTGGGCTTCAGCCCAGGTAAGCCAGTGCATTAAAGTGGCCATGGTCTCTCTGTCCTTCCTGTTGTCTGTTCAGGAGCCAGCCAGTCAGTTCTTCTTTGACACAAGCATGAAACAGGATGGTGGTTTTCGGGGCCACGGCAGGAAGAGATATTCAGAAGGAGACAGACGAGGAAGAGACCAGCAGCGTGACGGAGGAGGAGGACATCCTCAACCCAAACAGCCCCGCAGGCACCGTGAGTCCACCCAGTCCAGAAAAACCACCAGCATGTGTTTGCACAGCAGGAGAGGCAGCAGCAGCTACAGTAACAGTATGGAGGAGTGCTGCTGAGAAGTTTCTCTGTCTGGTCTGAATTGGTTTCTCTTCTGTATATAACTTAAAGCTGTAGTCTGTCATGTTAGAGAGCTAGCAAGAGAGCTAGCAATATTTGAACGTGGCAGCTCCTCTCAGCTCCCTCTAAGCTCCTCCCCCTCCCGTCAGTGCTCCGTCCAAAGCTACACCCCCTCAAACTTGAACATCTGACAGTAGGATGTAGGAAGTGGTATTTTTGGCTGCATTTTCTCTGCCATTGTTCCCTACAGAACAGATTCTCCTGCTAACTCTGTGTTTCTGCAGACGAGTGTGCTGGATATTTCCAGAAACAGTGGGGAGGAGGGAGGGACAGAGTGGGGACATGAGCAGGATGAGACATGAAGACATCTGATTGGTTCTTTCCATTCAGGCTGAGTGTCAGTTGATTGATCACAGTTTTTACAGTCCTGTAGCTTCCACAGAGGTCTGATTCTTTTCCTTCCTTTTTCTGAACACATAATGTATTGACTGCTCTCAGGATGAAAGGACCATTTCACCCAGTAGAACTAAAAGTGCTTCTGAAGAGAATGACAGACTATGGCTTTAAGAACAAGTGGTTTAGCCTTTTTTAAGTTCCCTTTTCACCAAAGACAGGTGACTTTTCTTTCATTTAGTCAGGAAGTGTTGACGTGCATCACTACCCCTTGCTCTAAATCTAAAAGCATTCATGGTTAGTTTTAATTTACATACCTCGCTAAGACACAGTATACAGTATACACCTCTCAGGCCTTCTGTAAGTAGTATAGTTTCTGTTCATCCAAGTGCCAAAGTGCCAAACTACACTGCAGTCGAAAAGTATTCGTTTTTTCACATTTTGCTGTTTGTCCTTATGGTAAAATTTTCAAAAATAAGAGGGTCAACCATCTTTACAGTACTGACTAAATAAATAATAAAAAAGAAGTAGTGTTTTAACGTCATCATTCTTGAGTATTGAGATTAGATTGGTGAAAAAAAAAAAAAATTGTGGTCTAGAGGTGTCTAAATACTTTCTGACTGCACTGAGAGTACACAGTCAATATGTGTACAAAAAACAGGTTGATTCCTGTGGGCTAACAGCAAACAGTCCCTTTTTATTTCAGATGGAGCATGGCTTAAAGTGATGAAAGTAAACCCCCTGGAATGACTCTCTGTGTTTAACATGGTGTCTCTTTATTGTGTAGCTCAGCCCTCTGGACCCTGCTGGTTCTGCCTGGCCAGTCCTCAGGTGGAGAAGCACCTTGTCATCAGCATCGGAACACATGTAGGAACACATGTTTATTTACTAGAGATGATTAGAAATTACATCTAGATAAATATAGTACTGGAAAGACACTGAAACCCCCATTAAAACATACTTTTTTATAGTGTTACCTGGCTCAGGCTAAAGGCTGCCTGACTCCTCGTCACATGCTGATCCTCCCCATCGGCCACTACCAGTCTGTGGTGGAGCTGAGCTCAGAGGTGGTGGAGGAGATGGAGAAGTACAAGTCGGCCCTGAAGAGCTTCTACAAGAGCAAAGGAGAGCGCTGTGTGCTGTTTGAGAGGAATTACAGGAGCCAACACCTGCAGCTGCAGGTACAAACACCTTGACATGATTAAATAAGACATACAAATCTTTAAAAGGTGGAAGATATTTACTCAGATTACAGTGAGGGACTTACAGTTAATTTTACTACACACTCGGTCTGTTTTCCTGCTTGATGTGGGAGATGTGATGTTCTGTCTTCTAAGGCTTGTGAGTCAGTGGTATAAAAAGGTTGGTATAGTTTATTTTATCAGACCTCACTGGGTATTGTTTTCACATTTCTTTAACCTCTGGCAGAAAATAGTTCCAAATGGAAACTTCTAGTAGTGAACAATAAAGTTTGTAAATGATTAAAAAAAATGTAGTGTATTGTTTCTCAAAAAAAAACAAAAAAAACGCGTTTTATTGGCTGTGAGCACCACAGATGGCAGGTAAATTTGCCAGTTATTGTGTGGAGGAAAAAAGAGTTAAGAGTTGGAGAGTTAAAACGCCTGACTTCACTCTGGTACCTATCACAAAGGCTTTAGTTTTAGTAGTTTACTTCCATTTTCCCAAATGTCTTCAACGGTGTTCAAACCAGAGAACTCCTCATTTAATTCTACTGTCTGTAGCATTAGTGATAATAGCATCCACTTACCTACAGTTATAGTTCCTAAAAGAATGGGGGAAAGGGATTTAAGTTATTTATGGTTTTACTCTCTATCACTGTGGTGCCGCACTGAAAATAAACCAAAAAAGGTCAGAAAGATGAGTAGATAAGTAAAGATAAGTTTGGAAGATGGAGTTTGTTGAATTGTTTTACATTATAGTGACAACTGTTGCTGTTGTTTTGGTCACCTGATGTACAAAGATCAGGAATAAAATTAAGACCACCTGCCTAATATCATGGTGGTCTCCTGTGATTCTGCCAGAACAGCCTCAAACATCACAAACTGCTCTGCTCTGTGGTATGTGACTCCTTTCTATGTTCAGCAGCATTAACTCCTCTGGTCTGTTGGATCAGACCACCAAGACCAGCCTTCACTCCCCACCTGCATCACTGATCCTTGTCCTCTCATGACCCTGTCTCTGGTTCACCTCTGGTCCTTCCTTGGACCACTTTAGATAGATCCTGACCACTGCAGACCAGGAACAGACCACCAGAGCTGCAGTTCAGATGCTCTGATCCAGTCCTCTAGACATCACTGTTTGCTTCTTGGTGTCAAACTCCTGAAAAATCCTGACACTGGAACTTTTTCCTGCTTCTAACATCAACTCTGAGGACTGAATGTTCATTTGATGTCTTATATATCCAGGAGCCATGATGAGGAGATGATCAGTGTTATTCACTTCAGCTGTCAGTGGTCACAATGGTAAGATTGATAGGTGTAGATCCACTGTTTGCTCATTGGAGCCCGTTGTTGCATTGTTGTTCAGGTCATCCCAGTACCACTCGATCGCTGCACCACGGAGGACATCAAGGAGGCGTTCATGGTCCAGGCTCAGGAGCAGCAGATGGAGCTGATGGAGATTCCTCAACACACCGACCTCAAACAGGTACACCTGGATCAAAAATGTAGTTTTCATATTCAGCTGAAGACCATGTCACTGATATAAAAGCTGCATTTGTCCTGATTTTTTGGCACTGTGTAATATCTGTATGTGTGTGTGTGTGTGTGTGTGTGTTCAGATTGCTCCTCCAGGGACTCCATACTTCTACGTGGAGTTGGACTCTGGGGAGAAACTCTTCTACCGCATCCAGAAACATTTCCCTCTGCAGTTTGGACGGTAAAATATTTTACATTTACATGTATCTATCATTCTCGATATTATCAGTGACTAATTTACTGGTTTAATTAAACTGTGACTTTCAGCTTTCAATAATAAAATTTATTTTAAATATTTTTAAACTGATAACATTTACAGCCTTTTATTTTTAGCCTCATATGAATCCATATTCAACTCAAAAGTACCTGATCTAATTTAAAATTGTGTATAATGACCATGGGATCTAAATACATTCTTAACATTACAGAGGAAGTTAGAAATCGGAGAAAAAAAACTAGGTGCATAACTTGCCTGAGAATCATCACATTCAAACCAGTGATAGCTGTCTGTACATCTATGGGTACACTGCAAACAGGAGCTGCTAATAGCTAATTCAGCGTACTTTTAATGCAGTGCTCCAGTATTATCAGTCTTATTAAAGTGTGTGTTTTGTGTGTTTGGGTGAGTGCAGGGAGGTTCTGGCCAGCGAGGTGCTGCTGAACATCCCAACTCGTGCTGACTGGAAAGAGTGTAAGCAGAGCAGAGAGGAGGAGGAGGAGAGCTGCAAACAGCTGAGAGACGACTACCAGCCATTTGACTTCGCCTGGGAAGACTGACCACACACACACACACACACACACACACACACACACACTGTTGAAGGAATAGCCTAAGTATTCACTTTCTGACAGTGGAGGGTGGAGTTCAATGAGAAGCTTGACACAACTCTCATGAAAAGAATTAGATGTAAAGATTGATGACACTCTGTGTGGTGAATACTTAGCTGGAGCCAATAGCCAGTTAGCTTAGCTTAACTTAGCTTAGCATTAATACCTAGCTGTGTCCACTGTAAACAGGTGCTGGTTCCAGCTATTTATTTACCACACAGACATGAGTGGTATCAATCTTTTCTTCTACCTCTTTTGAACTACATCAAACTATTCTTTTAAATCAGTTTTTGGTGTTTTTATACCAGTGTTAAATAATATTTGACTGTTGCTGCTGGTGGGCGGCACAGTGGTGCAGTGGTTGGCACTTCCACCTCACAGCAAGAAGGTACTGGGTGCAATTCCCAGCCAGGGGCCTTTCTGTGTGGAGTTTGCATGTTCTCCCCTGTGTCTGCATGAGTTCTTTACGGGTACTCCGGCTTCCTCCCACCATCCAAAAACATGCACCCACCCCCACGACTCGATGTGAGGATAAGAGGTAGAAAATGGATGGATGTTGCTGCTGGTGAAAGTGACAGAGACCTATGAATTTTATAAGTTAGGATCATGAAAGAATCAGTTTCTTAAAGTTTTTGCATCATTAGTTGTTTTTTTTTTTTTCAAACATTTTTTTTAAGTTTAGTTCAAATTCACAGACTGTGTAGAACGTTTGCAATTCCAGAAACAAAAGCAGGGAGACATGCTGAAATGTAATCTGGTGTTTTAAAATGTCATCTGTAAATGTTTTGCATTGGTGTCCCTTCGTTTGTTAAGATGTCCTTCACAATAAGCGTAAAGCCACACAGATTGAGGCTCTAAGAAACCTTTATAAATAGAACACTGTAAAACAGCTCAGCAACTTTTTCTAGGTGGCCTCTTTTGTTTCAAGCTGTTGTTTTTAAAGATATTTCTTGTATTTTGTAAATGAACTATAATTAAACTCTTATTTGGGGTTTTTGTGGTCATGTTGTGTCATTATTACAATGTATTTGTATGTAGTTTATGATATTGCCAAATTTTGGTGATTAATTATGTTTTTTGTTCCTGGAGGACGACTCATTAAACATCCTGACTACATTTGTACTGATGTCGGTAACTTAGAAAGACAAATTCAGAACAAAGATGTTCTCAGCAGCATGTTATGTGGTTCATTTCATATGATATGTTTGGATGAAAAAAGATACTTAAAGTGAAATTAACAATACCACAGGGTATAAAAACTGTAGTAAAAGACCTGCATTCAAAATCTTGTAGTGGTTTAAGTAATCTGTTGCTCTTGATCTGTGTGCTTGCGGAGGTCATTAAAAATATACAGATGCGTGACTTAAGCTACAATTATATATTAAAAATATCTGATTTACAGTGTATGATGTGTTATTAATCTAAATATAGTGGAGTAAAAAGCACAAAATTGTACTTGTAAATGTTTCATTCCATCACTGTAACTTAGTAGAATTATGAATTAATGAATAACATAAAGAATCATCGGTAGCTGTTGTTATGCATTGTTCTTAATTACAAAGAGAGTGGCTGATAATAATAGTATGGTATGGTTTTTACATGCTTGGCTCACGACGTCTAGAGCGCATGCGTACATCCCATCTGTAATCTGATTGGCTGTTTGCTCAGTAACTGATGGAGTCATAATTGGCTCGTAGTTGTCAGCCAAACTTCGGTATACATAGTGTATCTTCCACAGCACACATTTTAAAGGATATTCTTAGCAATGATTAAAGGATAATTTAAGAATAAGTTTAAGTTAGACACGGGATGAATGTTACAAACCAAACTTCCTGGTTTACGGTTAAACACGGCGTGCCTCTCCAGAAACATAATCGCTAGCTGCTAGCTTGAACTTGCTTCTCTTGTATCTCGTATTCAGAAACTGGACAGTGGCTGGTCAAGAACAGTCTTTCAGGATGTCAAGCATCTGTTATACTGGATTATTAAACGTTAAGGCAGAAGGACAACACGAAAAAAGCGAGCAAACCCCCTTAAATAGGGAGTGGAGCAGCAAATCGAGGAGAACAGGTATGTGTCAGTGAGATGGAAATCTGTGCTCTCAGTGTGCACACAGAGCACAAACAAATTAATAAACTGTTAAAGGTTTCTCCAGTAAATTCTCCTGTCAATTTCCCTGTTGGGACGAATGAAGGTTCATGTTATCTTAGATAACAAGCCCACCAAAAGGAACGTCTTTTAATCTTTGTATGCATATATTTTGTCTTTTAGTAGACTATCTTGTTTGAATAGCATTACTTTCAGCAGCTTTGTATACAGCAGGATCTAAAATGCCCATAAAGTTGAATTAACATCTCTCTACAACACAGGACTGTACTCTTTATAGATGTACCTAATAAACTGGCAGCTGGGTTTTACATCATCAGTGTTGAACAGACACGTGCTCTTCATGTTTAAGTATTTGTGTGAAGTGATAGTCATGTTTTTGTGTGGCCCCTGGTTTGAACTCCACAGGGTGCAGCAGTCAGTCAGTGCTGCAGCTGCATCATTAAACCACTGCAGGGCAGCATTTCATTGTACTGGACTTCTCTCTGCTGCTTAGAGGCTTTGAAACACTATAACCAGCAGAACTCACTGGGTATTGTTTTCACATTTCTTTAAACTCTGGCAGAAAATAGTTCCGAATGGAAACTTCTCATAGTGAACAATAAAGTTTGTAAATGATTGAAAAAAAAAGTAGCATATTGTTTCTCAAAAAAAAAAACCACATGTTTTACTGGCTGTGAGGACCACAGATGGCACAAATCTGCTGTGGACAAGGCTGTCTAAATACTGTACAATTACAATTTTGAAGTGCTTGTACTTTACCTGGCTATTTCCACTTTCTGCTGCATTATATTTTTACCACACTATACTAGGGGCAAATCAGTCGATTTTTGCAGATTTTGACTATAGTATGTTATAATATCTAACGTATAAAATATAATCAGCAAATACATTATGATGCGATATTACAGATCAAAAATAAACTTTATTGATCCCAGGGGGATTGACAAGGTCATCCATAGTGTGTGTGCGTGTGTGTGTGTGTATACACACATATATATATATATATATATATATATATATATATATATATATATATATACAGTCATGGAAAAAATTATTAGACCACCCTTGTTTTCTTCAATTTCTTGTTCATTCTAATATCTGGTACCACTAAACGTATAATACAATGAACACAACAAAAATGCAGCTGGTCACATACTACTTTATGTCCTATTTGACATTCTTAAGCTTAATTGATTCCCAGGGTATATAAGAGGCCATTTCATGTCACAAGCAGCACTGCACATGCAAAGGCCTAGAGTGGTTTCCTGCTTACATTCAAGCCGTAGCACAACTCAGAAGTTGTCAGCTCTCACATAATGCCTAAAACAAAAGAATTATGTGAAGCAACAAAGGCAGCCATCTTGGCACTGCTGGAAATTGGCATGAGTGAGAGACAGGTAGCGAAAAAACTGAAGATCTCCAAGACAGCCGTTCATTACAACAAAAAAAAACAAGCTGAACATGGCACTACCAAATTGCTACCTGGCCGTGGCAGGAAACGTCTTTCCACCCCACGAGATGACCGTGCACTCATCCGTTCCTGTGTCAGGAATCGTCGTCAGACCTCCAGGGACCTTAAAAATGAGTGGGCACTGTCGAGAAATGTGACTTGCTCGGCAAGGACAGTTCGAAACCGACTTGTTGAAGCCGGTTTGAAGTCACACATATGTACACGTACGTATACATATGTATACGTATATATGTATGTATGTATATATATGTACATGTACATGTACACGTACACGTACATGTACATGTACACGTATACGTGTACATGTACATGTACATATACATATGTGTACGTACACATGTATACATGTGTACGTACACATATGTATATGTACACATGTATACATATGTATACGTACGTATACATGTAATGTATACATATATATGTATACGTACGTATACATGTGTACGTATACATATATATGTATATGTACGTGTGTGTGTGTGTATATATATGTATATGTGTATGTATGTATACATGTATGTATATATATATGCACACGCACACGCACACACACACACACACACACACACACACACACGTTCTTTTCTGAATCTTTTTTGAACCCTGACGTTATTTCTGCACATTATTTATTTTACAACAACCAACGAGCAGCTTCCCTCTCGTCTCCTTCTGCTAGCAGGAGTCACTGGCTGAACTCTGACCATATCGCTTATGGAAAATCCATTATGATGATTAAGGATCGCCCCAAGAGCCGCAGTGCACCTGCACATTCTGATCTAATTATTCTATGTACAACCTGCCCATCAACCCTCTGTTAAAGTACCTCCCGTACCATGCAGATTTGCACAGACATGAAGTGAAATGTTGTTTAAATTGTCTCCTATGTCATAATTATAATTTAATAGTCCTGCAGAATATCATCTTCACTTGAAAAGTGGATGTTTTTAAATTATTTCATTGAACCATCAGTGATCATGTTGCTCTGGTGAGGTTTGCAGAGCTTTGTTCGACTGTCAGTGGTAGAAGCTGGATATGTGACCCATTTATCCATGATGTTCAGCTGTTTCAGCTATTAATGCATTAGTTTAGTTCACCTTCGCAATGGCCATCGATGCTTTAAGCTATTTTACCATTTATCCATTACTCTTATAGCCATTCAGCCATTTTGTAGCCTACTTAAACCTGGAAAAATATTTCAAAAGTTGTCCTTTTAGTCAACTATTTTATCAGTTTTCATTACTGTGTTATCTATTCAGTTTACCCATTAGCTTCCTTTTAGCTCACAATTGCATGTATATGTATCCATAATTTCCAGCTTAATATTTCAAGGGTTTATTATTTCCATCAGGTTATATGTCTAAATATTTCATCAGTTCACTCATAGCTACCTGTTAGAGTGTTAGGGTAAGTGTCCCTATTAAGCCCACCAAAGTAGCTTTTCAAACATTTTTAATGTATACCGCCCCAATTTAAGTGAGAACATTTTAGTCACAATGATAGTGTAATGTCCCATTTGAAGTGTCAATAATTCATTTATAGGTGTTCCAAATAAGCCCACTTCATAATTTGTTGATAAATACATATATATATTTAAAAATCTTAACAAACTTGTTTTAAAATGTAATGTCTTAGCTCTTAAAAAACAGTCTTAAAAACATTTCTAATTCTAGTAAAATTCTAACATGTTTTACTTAAAGCACTAATCTCTTAAATGTCTATAACAAATGAGTACCTATCAAAAGCAGGAGTAGAAATATGGAACAAAAATGTTGGTTTTGAGGGCATCAAAATCACTTAAGTTTTTTGAAACTTCCTCTGGGAGCAGCAGGCACATGTCAAACGTGCTTCGATAACTCAAGATTGAAAAATGTGATTGACTTACAATCAAAAGAATAATTTATGTAACAATTAGCTTCATTGGAAGAACCACGAACCAGCAAATATGGTGATGTAGTTTTTTTTTTAATTGACTCAGAAGTCACAGGTGGACTTAAATGGTAGGTGGGCTTAATCGGTACACTTACCTTATCCTTTACTTTTTACCTTACTTTTTTAATCATTTAGCTATTTCTTACTATTTCAACTATTTCCATTTAGCCAACTAGTTAAACCATTTATCCATTACTTTTCTCTCACTGTGAAGCCTCTCCTGTAGTTTTCAGATGTTACCTCTAGCAGTTTATTTTTTATCCCAGCTGACTTTAATATATGGATATGTTTTCCAGACAAATATTTCTATTGCTATCTATTATATGTTTATGTGCATCATGATCCAGGGTTCCTGCGGCTCCTTAAAAAGTCTTAAAATGTCTTAAATTAAAATCCGTGTAATTAAGGTCTTAAATTTACCTTAAATTTGCTGTAGGTATTACATTTTCAGATGGTGTTTTTACTGATAATAGGAAAACAGATCATTTCGAGATTTACTGCAATTTTGCACATTATTTTGTTCACAAAGTTCACTTCTTTGTTCTTGAAAGTTGTGAAATTAAAGTTGTAGAAGAAAGCTAAGTGTTATGCTTTCAATTTATATCGTTGTTGCAAGTGTTAAAGGGCTGAAAAAAATCATAAAAAAATATTATTGGAGATTAATGAGTTATTGGATTTTTTTCCTGCTAAAAAATCAGCATGACTATTGGTCGGGCCCCACAATAAATTTATTATTTTCAGCCAAAGAAATTGTTATGACATTGGGTCTTAAATTACATTTTTTGAGGTCTTAAAAAGCATAAAGTATATCCATCCATTTTCTACAGTTTATTCTCACATAGGGTTGCAGGGGGTGAAAAGTATAAAGTACAAAACAGAGTAAGTTTTAAATTTGACATTTAAAATGGAGCAAGAAGTCTTTGATCATTTTGGGGTGTGGCTTAGGAGGGTGCAAGCTATTTTCATTTGAATAGAGGTCGTAACACTGGGCTGTGTTCTTGAGTTGGATCATTTTTAAGAATCCACTATACTCTTTTCAGGCCATCCTGCCTTTAAACCTTGAGTGTGAATCACTGAAGCCAGCTGAGATCCTAAACGAAGCCACAGAGCGTCCAGTTTAGCGTCCACACAGCAGCAGACTGATCAGTGGAGACTGATTAGATTATGTGGGCATCTTTCCAGTGGACTGTTTACAGTACCTGTCAGATACAGTTCAGTTTGTAAGTTGTTATAAATGAGAATCTGATTGCTGTTTATTGACTTTCCACCAGCTGATACATTAACTGACTCATGAGCCTCATGATTTGTTGGGCATCAGACACTGAGTTTTAGAGTTCTGTCATTCCCTCGGATGATTTTATCAACCGTTTGCGACACAAACTTTCTGTCATGTTCTAGCAGGGAAAGTACAGACTAGAGAAAATAATAATTATATTGGCTGAATTTCATCTCAATGGAGAACAGACGTCATTAGCTGGTGTTTTTGATATGACCTGTGTTTTTTTTTTGCTGCGTCAGTTCACACCAGCAACCCTTTAAATTACATGATACAATGTGTTATGTAACCCCACACACCCACCCACCAACCAAGTTTGGTTCTTTTTTGACTTTATTATGGGTCAACTGAAAATGTGACCAAATCTGCTGGCTCAAAAATATACATACAGCAACATGAATTAGCAATTTTTGGTGACTCTGAAGCCATTTAAATGGGGCTCATTGGATACAAACGCTACAATGGAAAGTCAAAGGAGCTCAGCACGGATCTGAAAAAGTGAATCATTGACTTGAACAAGTCAGGAAAGTCACTTGGAACCATTTCAAAGCAGCTGCAGGTCCCAACAAGAGCAACAGTGCAAACAACTGTTTGTAAGTATAAAGTGCATGGCACTGTTTTGTCACTGCCACAATCAGGAAGAAAATGCAAGCTGTCACCTGCTGCTGAGAGAAAATTGGTCAGGAGGGTGAAGAGTCAACAGAGAACCACCAAAAAGCAGATCTGCCAAGAATTAGAAGCTGCTGGAACACAGGTGTCAGTGTCCACAGTCAAGCCTGTTTTACATCACCATGGACTGAGAGGCTGCTGTGAAAGAAGGAAGCTCTTGATCCAAAAGCAGCACCTTAAGACTCGACTGAAGTTTGCTGCTGATCACATGGACAAAGATAAGAGCTTCTGGAGGAAAGTTCTGTGGTCAGACAAAACAAAAATCCAGCTGTTTGACCACAATGCCCAGCAATATGTTTGGAGGAGAAAAGGTGAGGCCTTTAACACCATGCCTACCGTCAAGCACGGTGGTGGTAGTATTATGCTGTGGGGCTGTTTTGCTGCCAATGGAACTGGTGCTTTACAGAGAGTAAATGGGATAATGAAGAAGGACGATTTCCTTCAAATTCTTCAAGATAACCTAAAATCATCAGCCTGAAGGTTGGGTCTTCCAACAGGATAATGACCCAAACACACATCAAATGTGGTAATGAAATGGCTAAATCAGGCTAGAATTAAGGTTTTAGAAAAGTCCAGACTTAAACCCCAGTGAGAACATGTGGACAATGCTGAAGAAACAAGTCCATGTCAGAAAGGCAACAAATTTAACTGAACTGCACCAATTCTGTCAAGAGGAGTGGTCAAAGATTCAACCAGAAGCTTGTGGATGGATACCAAAAGAGCCTAATTGAAGTGAAAATGTAACCAAATATTAGCATTGCTGTATGTATATTTTTGACCCAGCAGATTTGGTCACATTTTCAGTTGACCCATAATAAAGTCATAAAAGAACCAAACTTCATGAATGTTTTTGTGACAAAGAAGTATCTGTTCCAATCACTCTATCAGAGAAAAATCAGAGTTGTAAAATAACTGGAGACTCAAGAGAGCTGTACATACAAACTGTACATAATAACATCTCATAAATGAAGGGGTTTCAGTCAGTGTTGTTGCAGACTGTGTTACCTTTTAAACTACTAAAACCTTTGATCTGCCTTTGTAACACATTATTATTGTTCTCTGCTTTGTTTACCTAATTTTTGTGTTTCTTAATGTCATTTATTGTCTTTGTTCCTTCATGTTGTATTCATTAGTTTTATAGTGTTTTTTCCTTTATTCTCTTTTTCCTTTGCTGGAGCAGAGTTGAGTGGAGGTCTGTTGTGTAAGCCTTCCTGGACCTCTTCTCTCACACCTGTTAAATTTCTATTATTTTTATTATTATGCTGCTGATTATAATACATGTTATATACCTGAGAAATCTATACAAAAACTGATGGTACTTGAGGAAGATTCTCTCACCCTTATGAAGTGGAAAAGTAGGAAATTAAGAGATAAAGTAGATATTATTAATACATACAGTTGAGGACAAAATTATTCCTTTTCAACTAATTTTCAAGCGTTTGTTATCGAACAAAGAAATTTTAACACAATATTTTTAAACATACTTGCTTTATTTTGGAGGCTTACATTCTTTTATTTCAGACAGAAATGTAATTGTTTTACAAAACTAAAAATTCACCAAGGTCAAAATTATTAGCCCCCCCTGATTTTAATAGTCAATTGTGTATCCTTTCTGGTTGATAACAGCCTGTAGTCGCTTGTGGTAGTTTTGGACAAGCTTCTGACACACCTCCTGAGGAATTTTAGCCCATTCTTCTTTGGCAAATCTTTCTAGTTCCATCAGATTTGATGGTCTTCTGGCATGGACCCTAGTCTTCAGTTCATCCCACAAATTTTCTATCGGATTCAAGTCCGGGCTTTGGGCAGGCCAGTCCATGACATTCACTTTGGCCCTCTGGAGGTAGGTCTTCACCAGTATGGAAGTATGTTTTGGGTCGTTGTCATGTTGGAAGACAAAACGACAACCCAAGCCCAATTTTGTTGCAGACTCCTTCAGATTTTCTTTCAAGATCTTCTCATATTGTTCTTTTTTCATGATCCCTTCCACCTTGACCAGATTCCCAGTTCCTGAGGTACTGAAGCAACCCCACAGCATTATGCTCCCCCCACCATGTTTCACTGTGGGAATGGTGTTCTTTGGATTATATGCCTCTCCCTTCTTTCTCCAGACATAGGCAACATCCCTATGTCCAAACAGCTCTAGTTTTGTCTCATCTGACCAAATGACACGCTTCCAGTACGCATCATCCTTCTCCATGTTGTCTTTAGCAAACTGCAGTCTGGCCTTGAGGTGTCTTTTCTGTAGAAGTGGGGTTTTTCTTGGTCTGCAACCTCACAGTCCATTTCTGTGCAGGACTCTAGTGACTGTCTTCTTCGAGACTTAAATTCCAGACGTGGCCAAATCATTTACTAATGTCTTGGCTGTTGTTCTGGGATTTTTGGACACATCTCTTACTAGCTTTCTTTCTAACCTCTTGGAAATCTTTCGCTTCCTACCTCTGCCAGTCTTATTTTTCACTGTGTAAAGCTCTTTGTACTTCTTGATGATGCCCCCCACTGCAGTCCTTGAAACTTGGAAACACTTACATAGCTTTGTATATCCTTCTCCTGCTTTGTGAGCATCAACAATTCTTTTTCTCAAGTCTAAACTAATTTCTTTTGCTTTCGGCATGATGGTTATACAATTGGCAGCTCAAACACTGGTCACAAAAGAAGAAGTGCTGTAGTCTCAGGAGCTCCCCCTTATATATGCCTCTGTTAAATTATGGTCTACTGCACAGAGTGCACCTAGGTACCTAGAACATTCTAGGCCAAAGCCAACCTACAGTACATGTAGCTGTCAGCCACCATTGTCACACTCCACTGCTCACAACTGTAAAATTCTGAGGGGGGCTAATAATTTTGACCCTGATCATTTTTGGTTTATGCAAAATGACTTTGTTTCTGAGTGCACAGTAATTCTGTGTTAGATTCTTGAATATAAGTAATAGCTTAGGAAATGTTGTGTGAAAAAGACATTACTCTGTTTAAAAGCACTTGGGAAAAGTTTGAAAAAAAACATGATTTTCCTAGGGGGGGGCTAATCATTTTGTCCTCAACTGTAGGGATCTATCTATAAAGTCCATTTGTCGTTAAGTTTAATTTATTTTTAATTATTTTATACACAGTATACAGTAGGTTTTTTCCAGACTTTCTGATTAATTGTATATTTTATATACAATTAAAAATAATATAATCCAAAGTAATTTATACTCCAGCCATTAGATAAGTGTATAAAGCACTATATTTGCCTCTGGATGCCTGAAGGAACTCGAGTAAACTAACTGACTTTTAAATGTTACATGAAGACCACAGGCTGAATGTATTAAAGTTCTTTCAAGCAAACATGTGGCAGAGATAAGACGTGATGTTTCGTGTTTTTGTTATTTCTGTATCCATGGTTCCTGTGTTTTTGTGTTCCTGTTAAGCTGCATGCTACCAGAGGCTTCAGAGAAACATGTGAATGAAAGCACTCCTCCTTTTTTTTTTTTTTTTTTTGACTGTCCTGGAATGTTTTTAGATTGAAACAAATCTTAACGGCGGCAGTGACTGCATCTTATCGACTCCTCCAGTCAAACACTGAAGCTCCTGCTCTGGGTCAGAAAACTGTTGTGGAGTCAGATCTGACCCTGAGCTCCTGCTTCTGATTATGCTCCTGCCAGTCAGGCTTTAAGGAGCTCACCGTGTTAACTCACAGTGACACGCTAAAGTACACCACCTCCCCCTTGACGCACATTCATTAAGATGACTCCCAGATGGTCTCTGCAGAATCATTTTTGACTTTGAAAGGAGCTTTCATAGATCTTGTATGAGTGGACGCGCCCCTGGCTTATTAGATGGAGATTAAATCTTTTAATGTTAATTTTGCACAGCAAACTTTCACTGTTTTATTTTTTTGTCAGTCTTAATCCATAGTCTGAATATTGTACTTAATTTCATTTAATTTGCCATTTTTTTTAATATATACTATAAATGTTTATTTTTATTATGACTATTACTTTTATTTCAGTATGTTAATGTAACAAGAGAATTTTCCCCCACGGATGATCAATAAAAAATTTTATTGATAAAATTTTATTAGCATGCAGTGTCAAGTACTGACATACTTTTCTTGAGTATTTCCATTTTACCACTACATTTAATTCACATTTAAAAAAAAAAAAAACGCATGATTCTGCACACACGACTAATCCACCTAGTAGTATACAACATATCTAACACATAAATGAACTACAGCACTACCTTCTACATGTATAAACTTGTGGCAACCAAAGGTTGTTCTTATTAACAGCTTATTAAAGGGAAAGTGCCGTGTTTTTTTACGAACTGGACCTTATTTCTGGGATAAAATACTGTCATTTACTCACCCATATCACTGGAGACATTTGGAGTATTTTTGACGATATTTTGATTTGATGATATCCATTTAAGAGGAATGAAGGGGGCACAAAAATACAGCCAGTAAATGACACAAACTTGTCTCAAATTCACAGTGCCTGAACTAAAACAAATCATGTATATGTATGTGACAACATCACAAGTAAGTATTTTAGTGTCATTTACTGGCTGCATTTCAGTGCCCCATTGACTCCTGTTAAATGGATATCACCAAAACAAATATCATCAGAAATACTCCAAATGACTCCAAAGTGAAATGGGTGAGCAAATGGCAGTATTTGATCCCAGAAAAAAGGTCGAATTTGTAAAAAAAAAAAAAAAAAAAAGACACTTCCTCTTTAACAGCTAGCTTTTTTTAAATGGATTATTGACCATTAATGGTATCAGAGCTTTAAATAAAGATAAAATTATTACCCAGTTATTCAATACCTGATTTCAAAGTTGATCAGTAAAATGTATCAAAAGTAATACTGTTGTCTCTGTTTATTATTAATATATTAACATGAAAAATCAATTCGTTTTATAAATGCTTTAATACTTCCGTCATAAAACTTATAGGTCAATAATTTCCGTGTAATTTTCTGTGGCGTAAAGTGTCTCTTTATGTTCTGTTCTGACTACAAATCCCAGAAGCCCCAATATTACTCACAGGCTGTGTGAGAGCACACTCTTGTCCCTGCTGCTGAAAAAACACTTTGACATATGCGTCAGTGGTACTCAAAGAGTTAAGATAAGTGTTAAGATTTGCTCATTATGTAAATAGTCAGTGTCTGATAAATGTAGCTCAGTAAAAAGTGTAAAATATCCCTCTGAGATGTAGCGCCGTAGTATTAAGTTAACTTAAACATGGACATACTCAGTGTACCTTTCTAATTGTGTTATAGTATTTGAAGTGCAGTACTTCTTCTTGATTGTAAACAGTGGCACAACAGTCAGAGTAATGACCAGATTAATGAGGCTCAAAGTGTTTGTGCTGCTGAAGCTTCTGCATACTCCTGTGAATGGCTGCTGAAGACACACCTTAAAAATGAGCCAATCAGAGGAGGAAGAAAAGATGTTTGGGTTGGCAGAGATGGACAGACAGACTGAATGTACGCTAAATGAAGGAAAAGGAGTTGGGGGTGATGTATAGAAAGATAGAGGCCACTTAAACCCTCAGCACAGGATGGAGCTCCACCCGAGCTTGTTTCATGATGAAAGCTGCTCCATTTTAAAAGCACATTCATTTGCACTTCCTGACTTTTAATTTTAACAATGCGCTTCCTTTTCACATTTTCCTGCATTCAGCTCTTTGATAAAAATGTCTCCCTGTGGACAATGTGATTGATTGAAAATTGAAACTGCTTCCTGGCAGACAGCAGGCTGGAATTTGTTCAGCAGTGAGTATCAGTGGGTGAAGAAGAAAATTATAGTAACCATGTGGATAAATCCTAAATTCACTCAAAGTAGTTTGGATTTAAAGTACTTTAAATCTTTAAATTGGATTTAAAGTACTTGATTTGTGTTTTTTAGTTTATATTTGCATTTTGGCAAATTGCACCGTTAAAAATATAGCTGAGGGTTCCCAACTTTTTTAAGTCTTTGTTTTGTCTCCAATAGAAATCATTTAATCACAAACTAGCATTTCCTGTTTGCAGTGTAGCCATGGGTTATACACACTGTGAATATTCTCAGGCAAAATTTAAAGTGATTTTTCTTTTCCTTTTATGATTTCTAATCAGATTAATACACATTAATTGGCGGTATCCATGGTACCCACAGGATTTTGTCAGTTAGATCACATTCTCCATCAAATTGTGCATCTATCAAATAAAATACAATAAAAGAAATTATTCAAAATATATTTTTTCATATTTTATACAAAATCTTTATTATGCTGTACATGTACACCACTTAAATGTTTTATGCTCTAAGTTGTGGTGCACTGGGACTTTAAAGGAACATTATTATTTGTTGATAAATTTATTTAGTCCAGGAAGTTAGTGGTCACCAGCCAAGTAATACCTTAGCTCATTGTGAGGCTTAGAGGTGCTGATCTGAGCTCTTTCATACTCACAAAAGAAACAACTTTACCTTTAACTTCCATCTACCTCACTGATTGATGTCCTCACAGTGAGCATGACACTGGGATCATTTTACTCAAGTGCCATTTCTCATTTTCTATGTTTCGAACTTGGGAATGTGGTCTGTGAAAGGCATTTCTCTCAGAGTAGGTTCACAGCTGGGATCCACAGACAGCAGGGGGGTCTCTGGTCCCCTCAGCTGTTTCACGTCAACTCCACAGTGACCTCAGTGACCCCTGGTTTCCCCTGAGGTCAACGTCCTGTATGATCTGCTGTGTGTCAATTATATGACATGTCAATGGTTTTTTCACACCAAAGAAAACCGACAAAACAGCCGTCGGGGTGGGTGTGTTGTGAACTTGTTGAACTGGCTGCTAAGGCAGCAGGGATGCTGCAGGGACTGCAAACTATCAAATCTTTCCTGTTTCTTACATTTGTGGTGGGAAAGACATTTGCTTTGTTTTCTATCCATTCATTGTCATATGTATTAGTGCATTGTTCCTTGTAATAGTGTTTTAGAGAGGTGCTTTTCTGCTGAATTTGAACACATGATGGCACCGATCATCCTGTCAGACAGCTATGCAGAGTCTGTGTGCTGCTGCTGTGCAGAGATAGACTTTACAAATAAATCAAGTTAGCATGAAGAGGAAATCACTGTTCCTTTCACCAGCAGCCTTCAGACTCTCACAGCTTTTTATTTTCCCTTTTTCATTTCAGTGCAATGAGTTGGGATGAGATGGAGGGATCAGATCTACAGCACAGAGGAGGCCAGTTTCTCACTGATGTTCTTTATCTACACTGAAGGCATGTGGGTTCGCAATGGTTCCTGTTGTCCACTGTGAGTAAACCTCCTGTGATAGGGATATGACAGGGTTTAAAGGGACTATGCTGGTGATGAATCCACAGTGAATGATCAGCTCCCCTCAGCTTGACTGAGCTTTTCACTTAGTTTCATCTCTTTGTCTGCTCTGGTTCACTCTCAGCGTTCCCATGGTGTCGTTTTCAGAGAGGAAGCTGTAAAAAGACAGTAGGAGACTAGCTGGTGAACATTGCGGAGCATTTAGCACCTAAAGAGACAGACTTTTCCCTCAGGTGCTAACAAGGCTGAAAGCAGCTGTGTGACATTACCATTAAATAAGACGTGCTTCTGTATATGCACATAGACAACAGCCACATATCATCTGAGGATACAAGGAACACCATTTATCCTTCAGTACAACATGTACAATACATTTATTACATGAAAATATTGATGACAGGATACATTGCACTTTACAACACCAGCACACATGGGAATGAGTCGCCAAAGAAGCAGTAATAAACCCCATTACAGACCCAGTGCAAAGCAATCTGATCATATATATTGAAGATTAAATTTGTTATCTTTATATCTCAAGTTTAATAGCCAAAGTGATGAAAAATTATACTGGTGGAGACAATATGATATTTAACTTTAATGGTGTGTACAATCTGACTAATTGGATATAGACTGTAGGAATAAGATGTCCTTCTACTGTCTATTTCATAAGGACACCATTTGTGAATCCCATTCTTAGCGCTGCCCACAGCAGTTTCCAAGTGATATTGTTGGCTCCATTGTTGCCAAGACAACTAGAGCGCTATCTGTTGTCTTCAGAGTCTTGCAACTAGCAACAACACAGGGGGGGACACTACATTTTGTTTTCCAGTCCTCTACCGCCAAGCTCTAATGGTGAAGCCCTTAACCAGTAGCTACTGATAGCTAGCAGGGAAAACAAAAGCGTTCTCCTCTTCCTGTTTTGGTTGCACTATAGTTGATGCACTTCCCCTGTGCCGTAAACAGAGCTGGAGATCGGACCCAGAAACAACTGCGCAGTGAACGCGAAGCTTATTGGAACCATCTAAACACAGATGGTGTCATTATTCTGTAGCCTTTATAGTGTGTAATCAACATTAAGTTCACTAACGCAGAGCCTTTAAACAAATATTATCCAAAACTCTGACTCCTCAAATATGAATATTTGCAAGTTTCCTTACAGTGATTTAAAAAAAATGAAGTGATGTTTGGACAAAACACAGAATTACAATATGTAAACTTTTATTTTCTTACATTTTATAGGCTAACACTTAACAATTAATGAAGAGTATAACTGTCAGATTAACTGGTAATGAAAATAATTAGTTGCAGCCATAGTACCTTTTTGTGCTGCAATACATTTGTCTGTGTAACACAGCATATTTAAATGAATAGATTTGGATTGTTGGTTAGATTGAGTGATTTTTTCTGCCAGCTGTGGACCCCATGGGCCAAAGGGTCATCATACCCAAACTATGTTCATAATCAGTTCAATGGTTAGTGTGGTAGAAGTTACCCCTAATTTCCACTGGATGCGGAACGACGCCGACGTCCATTAACATCCGTTGGCCATCGTCCATCAATACCCACCTGATCCGTCTGCTGCGGCTCTACCAGGCAGCTGGAATCACAAGAACGAGATCTCACAAATTCACGTATAATCGCGCAATATAGCGGGTGTCAGTGAAAAGAGAACCACCCTGTGTCCACTTAGTAGAAGGAAATCGATTATACGATCTGCCGTGAACCGGATGTTTTCTTTTGTGTCTGTACACGACTTCCTGTCCCACACAATCTGTTCTGTGCTGAATTCATGTGTGCCGACGTCCAACAAACATAGAAGCTCTGTCAATTTGTTTCAGCAGGCGTCGGCACGTCGGCAGCATTCCACATACAGTGGAAATTGACACATTGATTTGAATGGAAACGTATCGGATCCGACAAAACATCAGTGTTGTTCCGCATCTGGTGGAAATTCGGGGTTAACCTTGTTCACTCACTGACTATAATCTCAAAGCAACCCAGAAGCACCACGGTTCATAGCTTTAAAGACACATAAGTTGACATGTGAAAGCAGGTACTTTGCTCATGCATCACAAAATAAGTCTCATTGTGAACAGATGCTCATAATGTAAAGAAGCTAAATCACAGCAAAGAACGCAGACAAGAGCATCATGTTAAAGTGACTGGATTTGTTTTAACCCCCAAATCTCCAACCTGGCAGACTGAAAAGAGTTATTAAAGCTCTTTTTTCGAACAGCTGTGTGAAACGAAAGAAACAAACACACAGAGTAATGTTTTCCACTCTGGACTGGACCAAAGACAACAAGCTGTAGTCAGGACCTCGCCCTCGGATGAAGTCATACCTTCCTTCGTTGCTACAAACCAGGGGATTGAGAGCAGTTTTCTGTGTCGTCTCAGAAAACCAGGCAACACAGGTAGTGTGTCCAGTGGTCAGGATGCAGACGGGACCTGCAGATAGTTTTTAGGGGGTGGATTCAGGTCTCTGAAGGGCTCGGAGAGGCGTGGACCCTGCAGGCGGGACAGCAGTGTGGTCTGGCGGATGCTGCTGTCCGAGTCCTGGTGGCCGAACCGGTTTCTCAGCGGGCGGCAACACGGCAAGGTGCCGACGAAGTCCGACAGGAGGTGGCCGCTAAAGACCATGTAGATCCAGGGGTTGCAGCAGCTGTTGAGGCTGGCCAGCAGAGCAGAGAGTGTCACCGCGGCGTTCTCAGAGTCTGCAGGGAAACAGATTAATGAGACTCGCTCTGACATGTCAACAGCTAATCTGAGGTGTTTACTCTTCCTCTGGAGGGAGTCGTACCGTGGTGCTGAGTCACCGACCTGCCTGGTAAATGTTTACTCTCTCCCCCGCTTCAGCCTCACATGTAATCAGGAGATTTATATTTTTGGACCGCTATCCTACTGGTAAAGATCATATACCTTCCTGTTCACAGGGTGACAACAGTTATTATGACAATTATTTTCTCAGTAACAGAGTGGAGCTGGTGCTGGTTACTGTCAGAGTTTAGGCTAATATTAGCAGCTTGGTGCTACTCTTCATTGGATATGAGGGAGTTCTCTCTCCAGTTGGACTGCAGCTATCCGTGATCAGGGATGGTCCACAGCTCATTCATGTTCCTGTGTTACTGCTGATTGGACAGCTACCTACAACATGTTTTTGTGTTTTGAGCATGACATTTTTGAGCAATACTTCTCAGTTGCTGGTTCTGGTATTCTGGTACTCCCTCAGTGTGAAAATGAATTCCTGTTTGTTTCCAAAAAGCCTCTGAAAGCAGCGCCCAGACTCTCATGAGTCAGTAAAACTCTTAATAAAGAAATTCTTCAGTTGGATGAGCGTCGGCTCCTTCAGGCAGGTTTTCACAGACTTTAAGGCTCCACAGTAAAATTCATATCCTCACTTCTATCAGATGAAAATCACGCTGCACTCACTACACAAATACCGCATGTATTCTTTGGAACAGTTTGATTGCAAGTTTTCGACTCGCTAACTGAACTACCACATGTCTGTCTAAAGTGTGATCTCTATTGTCTCTGAAAACAAATCATACCCTGGAACGTGGCGGTCAGCACTCCACTAGTGCAAAGCTGCTACCTGAACTTGAATGAGAAAGAGAGTGACATGAATGATGCATTAACGGATTCATTAGGGTAAAAGTGTCCTGAATAAACTGGAAGTTTGTATTTCTATGCTGCTGGGCAGTTCTTTCACTGTTTTAGTGCAAAGTAGTTTCTGACACAAACAGACAAACTAAGATAAAGGAAGGCACTTGTAAACATGGCATCCAGAGATGCAATTAGTTCTCTTTGTTGTCCAAAAATTAATTTCTCAATATGGTGTTATCTTGGATTTCACATTCGATTTGGGATTTCTGGGACCTGGGCCTACATTTTTATATAAAATGTCCGTAGAAGTCAAATCAATCATCAAAGCATCTTGGGCAGAGCATGGTAACAGAACTGAGGTTACTATTAATACTATTACCTGAAGCTGATTAACAATTAATTATCATTTGCTCATGTGGAAGCTTTGCTCAGTGAAGTAAATGATCATCAGTGTGACCCTCGTTCCTACTGTCTACATGTCATTGTTTTCTTGAGCGAGACATTTAACCCCAAAGTTGCTCACCAGGCGATTTGTACAGCAGCCCACTGCTCCCTACAGGGATAGGTCAGATTTTCTGCATGTACAGTATGTACATCATCAATAAATGTCTGATTCTGAATGGCTTTCCCCTCAGATATGGATACAATTCAAGAACTAATAAAAATATTGATTTCAACCAGATGATTGACTGAGTTTCCATACTCTATAATTGTTGCTCTTTTCTTGTGATATACTGGATAATTCTTCCTCTTCTCGTGAAGGGACAGGCAAAAATCACTGTTTGGATGAACTGCTGAACGGTTTAGTTTGTAATGTATTTTATGTTGAAGTCTTTGTGTGTTTACTTGGCTGCAACACAGGATTTCCCGTGCGTAAAATAAGAAATAAAAGGCAAATACAGTCTGTGGTTTGCATTTTGAGGACAAAATAACAAATTACTGCGTTAATGTTCTTTAGTGAATCACTTTGTCTAAAATTTCTGGAGAGGTTTCGTCCTCAAAGCAGGCAGACAGATGACTCACCGTGCCAAGAGAAGGTCTTGTCCCACACGGACCACATCTGCACGGTGAAGAAAGGCGCCCAGCACACCACGTAAGCCAGCACGATCACGAAGGTCATCTTCACCGTGCGTAATTTGGCACGGGAGATGGTGCTGACGCTGCTCACCGAGCTGCTGCTCAGCAGCCCCTTCTTCTTGCCGGCCTCTGGCACCGACCCCGCGCTCTTCCTCCGGGTCTTATACTTGAGGTTCCTCCAGATTGTGCGGCAGATCAGTCCGTAGCAGAATACCAGCACGGCCACAGGCACGAGGAATATCCCTGCCGTCGTCCAGGTGATGTACGCGCGCACCCCCCACGGCTCCACGAAGTGTCCCCAGCAGTCGTAGACGCCGGAGCCCGGGTGCACCTCACTGAGCGAGAAGATGAAGTACTGCGGGCTACTGAGAACCAGGCTGCTCGCCCAGGTGCACCCGATCATGATGTGAGCGCGCTGCGCGGGTTGTTGGAGCGTCTGCAGCGGGTGGCAGATGGCGAGGTAGCGGTCTAGGGTCATCATCACCATCATGTAGGTGGAGGCGAACATGCCCAGCACCTGCAGGTGCTTCACAATGCGGCACAGAAAGTCCGGGCCGTAGAAGCGGAAGGTGATCTTCCAGCAGAGCTGCGGCAGCACCTGGAAGAAGGCCACCACCAGGTCCGCCAGGCTCAGGTGCTTCATGAACAGGTGCATGCGCGACGGCTTCCGTCGGGTCCTGTAGATGGCCAGCAGCACGCTCACGTTTCCCACCACTGCCGCGAGAAACGCGAGGGTCAGGACCGTGATCTCGAGCTTGGCCAACGCCTCGTTCCGTCCAAACGGGTCGGTGTCGTTTCTCTTCTCGCTGATGTTCCCAGCAGCCGCAGCGGCGCCGGTCACCATCTCCAGCTGCCGTGTAAAGTTGAACCCGTCGCCGCAGTCTGCGCCTGTGATGTTGCAGGAGCTCTCCGAGGGGAAGAGCATGGTGGCCGCTTCTCCTCCGGACGCACGGAGGTGGCTGCCCTCCGCGCGCTGCCGTTACCACCAGAGACTGTGGCTGTCCAACTCCTTGATTACTCCTCGATTACTCCAGCATGTATGGGGTAATCACCGTGGTGCGCATTCACACTTTTGCACCTTTGCGCACAGCTGCTCCAGTGTGAATCCCAGCAACACTGAGGACCCAGCCTCTTTTAAACGCTGCTGTCGCCACACACTCCAAACACACACACACTGCCACCACCCGTCCACTAATGATAGGTGAAGCCTGCAGGGAATTATCGGCTGTAGCTCCAGAGTGTGGACAGAAATCAGTTCAAACAAACCAAATATGAAATAAGTATTTTAAAAAAATGTAAAAGGGAGTGGGGGAAATGAAAAATGTCGGAACTGAAGCCTTTTCATTTTCGAATTGCCATCTCCAGCAGAATAATAGTTTTAGGGTGAGTTCTGTAAATGTCTTGTTTTGTCCAAAAACAGTAAAATTAAAATGTAAAAAAAAAAATAATAAAATGCATTCAGCTGCAACCAGATAACAGAGGAACATTATGGGGTTGATCTCATCAAATTAATGCTGACTCACCCCTTCTCACCTGAATATCGATTTAGCCTTGTCTTTATTCTGAACATGTCTTTGTTTACACACTGTGTTGTGTGTGTGCATGTGTGTGTCTGTATGTGTTGGCGGGTGCTCGTGGGTGCAAGCAGGGGTCTGACTCTGTTCTGCATGATGGCGATAACCTGATAACCTCAGAGACGGCGCTTGTTTTCCCAGCACTGAGCTGCAAACCAGACCAACACTGTAGAGACAAGTGGAAACTCCTGCAGGCATAAATACGCACAAACTTATCCCAACAACAATAATATCCTGCAGTTGTCTCCTCAACAAGCATTTTAAACTATATCAAAGTTATCATTTACTACTGGAATAACTCGATCAACAACACCACTGTACAGGTCTGCTTAGGAACTTGTATTCTCTTTTGAGCCCTGTACTTTTTAGCCTATGTTGGTTTACAGTTCAAAGTGGATACACAGACAACTGACTGGATTACTTAATTATTATTAAAAAGTGCAATCTGTGCATTGATGTTTGTGCATCTGAGATGATGATCTCTTCAGGAAATGTAAATCACACTGACAACAAGCTACATGTGTGTTCAGATTTGACTGAGTTAGGACTCTGAGAAGGACTGCAGATGTTCAGAATGAGTCAGATTACAAAGGCGCATGGTAAATATGTCGTTCCCCACATTCTCATGTTAATCCTGTCAGAATGGAGTTTATGTACTGTTTTAGTTTCTCACTTCTCACCCAAAAGGAAAGTTTTCAAAACAAATCACAGTTTTAAAAATACTTTTTCTCGCAGCAGAGAGTTAGAGGAAAAGTTCAGTCTCTTAAAAATGAAGCTACAACCAGTGACTGCTTAGTTTAGCTGTGAGGCTAGAAGTCTGGCTCTGTTTAAACTTTTAAAGTTTTCTAAACAGGATATTAAAAATTTCACACGCATGCATATATTTACCCACACACATACATATCTGCCCAAATTTACACAAGAATTGTATGTCTAATTCCCAGCGGACAGGGAAGTGGCTTAAACTGTATTCTGTCTGACAACCAGCAGGGGGCGACTCTTCTGGTTGTATAGAAGTCTATGAGAAAATGATGCTACTTCTCTCTTGATTTATTCCCTCAGTAAAAATTGTAAACATGAGTTTATGGTCTCAGTCTCTAGTTTCTAGTCTTCTTTAATACAGCATGACGTTCATTTAGTGAATTAGGGTTCAATCTAGAGTCAAATATAGAGTGGAGTTACCTAGTGATTGACTGGCTATCATGGTGTGGGCTATGTTTTGGCCTTTAACTCTTTCACGGTGTGTTTTCAGTTCATGAGAGATGTCAGAGTTCTTCTGACCAAATCAAAAAACATAGCTTCCTTGGTCGGGCTGAGTAGTAATACATCCATCCATCCATTTTCTACCTCTTGTCCTCTCATAGGGTCATGGGGGGCTGGAGCCTATCCCAGCTGTCTTAGGGTGAAAGGCAGGGTACACCCTGGACAAGTCTCCAGTTCATCACAGGACACATAGAGACAGACAACCACTCACACTCACATTCACACTTACGGTCAATTTAAATTAACCAATTAACCTAATCCACATGCATGTTTTTGGATGGTGGGAGGAAGCCGGAGTACCAGAGAGAACCCACACAGACATGAGAAGAACATGCAAACTCCACACAGAAAGGCCCCGGGTACCTTCTTGCTGTGAGGCGACAGTACTAACCACTACACCACCATGCTGCCCGGTAGTAATACACTCATTTCATAATAAACACTTCCTGTACCTTTTTTACTAAGCTGTAGCAACAGTATTTATTGTGCTCAACTGCTTCCTGAGGTCTTGATCCGTCCTCCGTGGCAGGATGTCGTCTTCTCACCGTCTTGTGGCGCTGAAGTAAAGCATGCTGTGATTTCTTGTTCTCACTGCCCTACAAGGCCACATCGCTTTATCGTAATGTTCAATCTATATGCAAGAAGTGGGGGAAAAGGGTTTAGAAGCAACAGAGGCCCACGGTGTTTGTCATGTCAAGAAGCCGTGCAGAGGCCAAGCCCAGCTGCTGATGTGAACAATTACATAATGTGTTGTGGTTAAACAATGGTGGGTAATGGTTGAAGCTGTCAGGAGCTCAAGATTTATTGTGCTGCGATTATGAAACCTGTCAGGCTGGCATAAAAATGACACATAGCCCAGACTGGTGTGCTCACTGATAAGAGTTCAGATACCAGCACACAAGTATTAATCACAAAGGATTATTAAAGAGTTATGTCACCAGAATAACGAGAAATAAAAACAACATACGCATAACACAGTGCAAATATTATCCCAAAAATAATCCAACATGATATGAGTGTTTCAAGTTTTTAAAAGCTGTTTTGTCCACAGTTATTGATCTGTAGGCTATATAGGCAAATATGTTCAGGTGATTCATAGATCATCACTTTGTTATTGATTGTGTATCAGCACGTGTCCCAGGTGACTCACAGATGTGGCCATTTCCTGCAAGGAGACTATAAATAAATCCCACTTATTGCCCCGTTGAGTCTAGTTCTCGCTGTACTTTAATTAACTATACATTATCCCAGTCTGTCCACTGGGCTTCTCTATTATCTCTCTGAGTCCTGTTTGGACTGTTCGATACTGCAGTAATTCAATACTAAGTCAACCAGCCACAGAGGGTACATAAAGAGGAAATACAGCAGCGAGAGTGAGAGTGGATATGAGCTGAGCTGCCAGAAAGAAGTTAACGTAACAAACCACCGAACAGCCTGTCAAGTTCTGTATCAGAAATGGGGTTTAGGTAATATTGAAAAAGAATTAGCAGTACGAGGTACTCAAGTATTAAAAGTATTCATATTTAAGAGTGTATTAATGTCAGTACTTAAATTAGGATTTCACATTTAAAGGTAGAAACTGTTTTCCACATTTAAATGTCAAACAACAACTAGATAGTTAGCTAAGCTCTGTACTTATATTATACCAATTGTTTCCAGCTGTTTTTAGCCTGATAGTTTTAATCAAAGTAATGCCGGTCGATGGTGACATATCTCCTTCGATCATTGTGGTCATCATTTGTGGTCACTTCAGTGGCAGAGAGAAGGACTCTGAGCAAACTGCTCTCCATCCTGGACAATGGCCTCCACCCTCTGCAACACCATCAGCAGACATAGCAGTGTGTTCACGGCTGCTGCCTCCATCCTGCTCCACTGACACACACTGAGGAAGTGCTTTGTCTTAACAGGACATACAACTCTACAGCTCCTCCTCACAGAGATGGACTCTCACTTTTTCACCTGCACTTTATCTTTATCTTGATCTACTACATAGTACATAGTAGTATATATTTTAGTATATATCTTTTAGTTTGTTTATTTATGTATATGCTACTGGTTACTTGAATGCCTCTGGATTTTTATCCATCCATCCATCCATCCATCTTTCTGTCTGAAGCTGTCATAAAAGGACTTTTTATTAATTTTTAGTACATATATATTTCACTATATATGTTTTAGTTTGTATTTATGTACAGTATGTGCTACTGGTTACTTGAATCCCTCTGGATTTTTATTCATCTATCTGTCTGCCTGAAGCTGTCATAAACAGACTTTTTGTCCAGTTTTAAGACACATTTTAGATGTTTTTTGACCAGATGTTTTTTTTTAGCTCTTATTTTTAAGATGCCTTTAGTGGCTGAAAAGTGCATATTGTGCATATATGCACTTAACATGAGACCATACAAAGTAGCCCTTGAGATATTCAGAAAATGTTGTCTTCTAGAAACTAGTTGTATCTACTAATTGCTTGTTTTGCCAGTGATGTTTTCAAGGCCACGTAATTGCTTGTAATATTTTTTTCTAATAATTGGAAAAGCTAAGATAGAGATAGTTTGGAGAAAGAAATTGAATGTGTCACCAATGAATATTGTGCCACTTGTCAGATGTTAAATGTTAAATAACAACTTCTGCTCATTGTGTTGATTAAAAAGCTTTACCTCAGGGGCATTTCAAACATTTTTTTTCTCACAAGTTGGTTGAATCACGGTGTTATTTGTCAGCAGCAGGGTTACAAATCACAGGGTGGAAGTCATTTTTCTGGCAGAATGTCATGCCTGGCTAGCAGCAGTATAAGAGCGTGTATTGTGTAGTGTCTAACTGTGACAGCATTTGAATAAATGCCTGCATGCTGTTTCATTTTTTTGGGAAAACAATCTCAAAATCTTGAGTGTTTCCTTCTACAACTTTTTATTTTTCAAACTCTTCAGATAACTATCATTGCTATTAAAAAGTTGTTGTCACAGAGTTGAAATAGGGCAGTTTTTCTGAAAAACATACATCTCAGAGATTTATCGGTTTTACCTGACAACTATAATACACAAGGAGATTTTCATATGTTCAGTGGAACAACAGCCATCAACAGAAATTTCCCCTTATATATACTTCATCTGTACAGCCCACTTCTGCATAGTGTGGTGTGGAAATGCCGTCTTTATTACAGTAGATGTGTAGTGTGCCTCAGCTGAAGGCCTTGTCACACGAGAAATGTCAAAAGAATTAAAGGCGTTGGGTTTGAGGGAGTGGAAAAAAAAACTATATTTAGTGTTGAGCTGAGTAACTGTTGTTTTCTCTACATGTGTTGTATGGGAAGTGTGTCATGTGTATGGGAGCTGAGACTATAGGAAGAACTATTTCCAGATCTGACCTCACAACATCATCATCCTCTAAAATCCTTGAGCCTCAAATAGATTACATACCATATATAAAGCTTTCCCATGACTAGACAAACAATAACAAGGAAGCTTAGAAGGCCATTTTATTCATTTATTTTCTTGAACTACTTTTTCTACAGTGTGATCATATATTGTGTGTATGTATTTGAGGTTTTCATATTAACAGCCATCAGAAGTTCTCCCCCTGGGCTGCTAAGTATGTATTGCTTTTCACAGCAAACACATGTTAACACAGATGTCAAATGTATGCAGATGACACTACTTGTCATGTCTGAGCAAACTGTAACTCATCCCATCATAGTCAAGGGGGTTATACCACTAAATACCATTAAATATTTCCATGACAAAGTCTACTGGTTTTGGATCGCAATATCCCTTAATAAAAACTGGCACAAATATTAAACATGTTAATACAATAAAACGTCTGGGTCGGGATGTCCAATGTTATCGGCCCTCTGATATAATCGGCTGATATTAACATAAAAATGTAATATTGGGAAATATCGTATTGGGATTCAGCATTTCCAAACCTCCCTGAATGCAGCATGCTACGTTTACCTGCACGCTTGATGATGTATTACAACAAATGATCGCTACCTGTGGCTAACAAGCTAGCTCGGCCAATGCCTGACTAACGTTATGTCTCTGGTTTGACTCATACCATACAATGCAGAATAGTGCAAAAATGCAATCTAGTGCAAAACAATTTGTTTATCAAAATATAAACAATACAACAGTATACAAAAACTATACTAAGAGGCATTAAAAACGCAACAAAGTCAATGTAAAATAAAACTGGATACAACTACTTTGTATACTAAAGAATGTTTTGTTTACTACCACTCGTGGCTATTGAAACTATGGAGCCACATTTTTCAGCTCAAACAATAAATTAACGTGGCAGACGGTACCAATCCCTGTTTTTGCATGTGTGATTCGTTAGGATGTTGTTTGAAAGCTTTCAATGAATTCTTTTGGTGATTTGAGCTCAACTGGTCAAGGCTTTAAAAACCTGGAGGAAAAATGCAAGCTGTCACAGACGGTCACCATGCCACGCTTAGCAGCAAACATGAGGGAGCAGGCCATTGGTATGCTGAGATCCAGAATGACCGAAGCGAGGGTAGCCAGGCATTTTGGCGTCCACAGATGCACTATCTCACGCCTGCAGGCACGTTATGCACAGACTTAATGTGCAGGTTATGGACTGGCCGCCTTATTCCCCGGATATGAATCCGATTGAACACCTTTGGGACAATCTGGATCGCCGTGTATAGCGTCGTATTCCACTGCCGGTGACGGTTGCTGATCTCCGTACTGCACTCTTGGAAGAGTGGGAAGGGATTCCAGTGGGCGAAATCAACGCACTCATCATGTCTATGCCACGACGATCACACAAGATACTGACATTTGTAATCCATGTCCATTCATTTTTCTATTGTTGCTTTTGTTCATTCATGTTCAGTATCATACCAAGTGAAGTCACCCAATAAATTATGAAAATTCAAATTGATATCGAAAAAAATACAATGTCGCGTTTTTAATACCTCTTAGTGTATAAGAATATGTTTAATATGACCATTCAGTTTCAGAGTCAGTAAAATAATGCACTTTAAAAAGTAAAATGTCAGTTTTCAGAACTCCAGTTGAAGTTGGTGTCTTATTTTGCACAGAGAATGTTTCCATTTGGATCTATGTTACATTTTTGAATGAATCCAGTAGAGCTTCACTATAAAATCCGTCATAATGTGTTAATTCCACAACAGAAGATTTAATATATGGTTTTGGTATCAAAAAGTTGCACATATTAGTATCGGTTGATATCGGAATCGGAACGATGGTGGACAATATTGTATCGGCAAAAACGCTAATATGGAGCATCCCTACTTCTGGGTTTAATTATCCTGGTCCAAATTTATGGATAATATCATTTAAAAAAAAACAAAAAAAACAGATGTAGGTGTCAGTATGGCAACATAGTGTTGTCCTTTTGTCACTCCCTCAGTAATCATCCTGATTGGACCGTTATCAGGCCTTTAAATAGGTGTTAACAGGAGCTATACACACCATGGATGGTGTCATTAGGGCCTACTGCGTTGTAAAAGTTATAGCGAACCAGAAAAGTAACATATTCTAAAATGTTGTAAAACTGAATTGAATATTATATTGTGATGACAAATAAAAGGCTTCTATATGTTAAGGCAACAAAACCACTTAGTTAAGCTAAGCTAAATTGTGTTTTGCCTTAAAATAACAGTTTCGAAAGTGAAAGTGAAACTCAAGCTTTGTGAACACAAAGACATGTCAACACTGGTCTCCTGGGTGAAAACCCAGTGTTTTGAAAAATGTCCCAGTCTTTAATCCTACTGCAGAGTGTCATAAGTACGTCAGCAAGTTTACAAGAAGCTCCACTAGCTTATGGTTGGCACAAGTACTAAAGTACCAAAGTCAAGATGAAATGAAAATTTAAACAGCCTTATATTACATCCCTTATTAACAGATTTATCCAAAGAAAATACAAAAAATACAATTATTATATATTTTATATTTTTCTTTCAAAATCCTGAAAAAGAAAATATGCTATGTGCTTATTTAAGCCAATCTCAACCATAGATAACATGACATCCATCCAATCAGTCAGTCTGCATCAGTATCACTCTAAGCCAGTCCACTTTTTAGCAGTCCAGTCAAATGTGCAGGATTTAGTTTAAATCCCTCTTGGATCAACCAAATATTCTGTTTCCCAGAGGAATGTTTTTCATTTTCTGCTACTCTATACTTCTACATCTCACCCCGACATTTATCAGACAGCTTTAGTTACTATGTAGAACAATACAAAATATTTTTAGCCAACTGTATAACATGTAGTATGTATTATATTAGTTTAAAATGATTAGTTTTAGTATTCTACACTGGGGTGTGGGTTGTCTCTAATCAGACGCTCCCACTCCAGTGAGTGCTGCATTCAAGTAGCGTTCGTATAATTGGAAAAGCAACTTTCTGTAGTATTTACTAGTATTTATTTAGTAATACTTTTGCTCTGTAGTCTTTCTTATTTCCAGGTATGTTATGGGTTATTGGTATCATATTGGTCTTCAGAAGCAGAAATTTACTGGTTATCGTACTGGTTGAAAAAAAGACTTATATTGCATCCCTCTTGCTACTATACCGTTAAAAATGTCATACTGCTATAGAATAATAGTCAGTGGTGTTTTTCCAGCTCCTCTAAGTTGAGTGGGGAACTAGTCAAACATACACTTAAGCCCGAAATTATTCATACCCCTGTCAAAGGTACGTTGTGTTCAAATGTATATAGGAAAAGCTGAGAAATATTTTTTTCCACAATGATCCCTTTTCTACATCGTCTTGTTATCTTCTTGGAGACACCTGTGTCATTTCCAATCAAGAAAAAAAAATTGCGGGCTGAATAAAAGTAACTTTAAGTCAAAATTTGTTGAGTGAGTGGAGAACTTCCTTGTTGCTAGCAGGTCAATAAAAGTCTCAGGCTGTTGTCCTCCTGTGATCTCTCCTCTGTAAGTGTTGTAATTGTAAATGTGCTCTGCTCCTCTCTTAATGCTCCTTCTCCCTGTTGAGGAAGTGAGCTGGCATCTTGACTGTTTGTGTTTTCTTTCGTTTTCAACAAGAAATCATGACCTCACACCATGTACTGACTGACCATACGTGTACACCGTCAGGCATACGAGTATTGACAGGTGAGATACCTTGATACCTCATACCTTGCTTGATACCTGCGGCCACGGCGAAGCGATGCGTGTGCCCGCGCGGAGTGGGGGCGAGCGCAGGACGACACGAGAACGCATCTGATTCGTACTTCACACTCGGACCGAGGCTATTAATTGGTCAAAGTTTTTATAGTTTTTAGCTGCCACAGATCTCGGATTCTATTCACTTCTCTTTCTGAATAGATATTAAATTGACGACTATCAGGGTGGAAGGACAATTTTATCCAACATAACAAAATGTGTTTCTAAAATCATTGCCTACTATACCTTTAAGTGTTAAGAAAACCAGACAGCATCCATTTATGCCATCAGTGGAAAGACAGCAGAAACTGATGAGATACTGTTGAATATTCAATGAAGGGGAATGTAAACAATCAAGCCTCATGTCTTCATGAAAGGTCTTTTGTTGCATATTTACACGACGAAGAATTCCAGCAAAAGAGATATTTATTACCTGCAATTTCTTGCATTCATATTCCTGTATTTCAGTGTTTTGTCAGCAGCTTCATCATGTCAGTTAATCTCATGGTTTTGCTGGGGGCTGCTGATGTTCTGGGGATTCCACTGCTGTTGAGTTTTCAAAATAAAGTGTTACTGACAGATTTTATTCACTTCTTAGTATTTCTGCTGCATTAAAAAAACCTCAGACACTGTTCTCGTTTGTGGGACTCGTGATATTTTGGAAACAGCAGACTTCAGCTGTGGGTGAGCATGTGAGGACGTATTGTGCTCCATTATGTATAACTTTACCCTGATCCTAACCTCAAAACTTACCTTTACCTTAACTAAAACGTAATTTAAGTGATATTAACTCATTTGAATTTTGTCTTTGAAGAAGCCTGATAAACCGTCCTCAGAAAGAGGGAAGAACCTGAATAGACAAAAACACACATCACACATTATTTCCTGACACAAACATCATTGCACATGCTACATGCACATGCTACATACGTATATTTCTGAGAATCGTTAAGGGATTTAATTGGTGTGAACTAAGTAGGCCGCCGGTGAGAAAGAAATGATTGGTAGCACTTCAGTACAGCCTTTTAATTCATCTAATGAAACAATCAATTTGCTCCTTATAAATAAATAATTCCCTAATGATTCGGCCAGATGAGGAGTCATCTTCGGCCTTGTGGGGCTCCAGGCTAGAAATCCACTGGCAGGCACCCTGGATCATTATTTGCTACAGTGATTCTGTAACAGTGGATATTGTTGTAATATTTAATATTTAATTTATTGAAATGACAATTATTAGGTCATGTTAATGGGGTTTGCATTTGAACAACTACCGGAGTGGACTTTCAAGCATGTATCCATTCTTCTTTTTTACAATTTCAACCCTTTATCTCTTACTTTTACTTTGCTATTTTGATTGTCTTAAGTCATTGTATCCATTATTGGTTATGTTTAGCTATTTTAACCATTTATCCATTACTTTAGGCTGTGCTAACTTTTTGTCCAGTAGTTTTAGCAGTTTTAACCACTTATTTATTAATTGTCACACAGTGTTTAGACCTCTAACTAATGCAGGCACTCTCAGTTCTCACAAGTATGTTTTGGATATGCAATTATTGTGGCTATCATATGGTTTTTTTTTTACTAAATCTTACTTTTCAAAACATATTTTTCTTAATGATTTAGCTTTCCACCTACTGGAAGCACATGACCCTCGTTGTGAATCACTGATACGGTAGAACAAAGTAGGTCGTTGCGTGTGTGTGTTATTATGTTTATGTTTCTATATAATACTTCTTAACCCTGTATATTTTGGGGCGCTCTTTTCCAGAGTTAGCAGATCACAGCTGGTATGTAGCATTGCTCTGAGGCACAGATTAAGTTGACATTTACACCACTATGTATAGGAGCAGTTGGATTATGATGTGACAGTCTGGACAGGCGGTGTGTGAGTCTGGCATGTTTGACTGGCAGACATAAAAGGACAGTATTATGTGTGCAGGAGGCCATGTTGAGAGGATGATAACTGGTTAGTCTGATGAGCTGTTTAACAATGAAATGTGTCCAAACTGATAATGCTCTGATCTCTGCCAGACACTCATCCACTTCATGGGCTGGAGACAAAGACAGACAGAAAGTTGAACGTGGCTCATGTTTTGTCCACCATCTGCAGGAAATGATTTAACTAATTAAATCTGTCCTCTGGGTCAAGTCCATGTCAAGACATTCAAGACTGAGGCTTCATTAGCAAATTGTACAGTCAACATGAAGTATTTTAGTCCTGACAGCTCAAATGAGCTGTTTTGGTGTTTTAGAGCTTCCAGAGTCCTTTAAAGCTATAGTCTGTAATTCTGGTCAGAAACACTTTTTGTAAAAAAACAGGTTCATTCCATTCGGACAAAATGGCTATGGGATATTACGATATATATCATAGTGCAGTATAAAAATGTCTACCATAGGATATACTGTAAGCCTCTGTTGCTTATATCGTCATTTTAACATGTAGCTACTTGATTAGCTCTGTTGCTACATTAACATAAATGTTACTCTGGTTGTGGTTTAAATACGCCGCGTAAAGAACAACTCAACGTTGGAATGACTGCTGGATAATCCAAATGTATCATGAGAGTTCAAAATATGTTCCTTGTATGAAGCATAGACATGATGGTATGAAGGCTAATGTAACTGCAGCAAGGCTACTGCTTTGTGATAGCATTTTTACGTCACTCGTAAGGACTTGTTTGCGGCAGTTGTAGCTCAGGAGTAAACAGAGATAAAGGAACATGGAGGCTGTTGTGTTGCGTGTGAATGATTCAAGGTGTCATGGCTCAAAACATTTTATTTTATTACTTTATTAGCAGCCAAACTGCATAGTAAAAGTACAACAGAAACATAGCCAGACTTCTGGACACTCTCAAAGTAAGCCTTCAGAATAAAAGCATATTGGGGATATAACACTGATGACACCGCAGAGGAGATAGATGCACATTGGAAAGGGAAAATAATGTCACCAGTAATCTTACATCAGAAAAAAAATACTAAATTGTATATAAATCGTTATCGGGATATAAAATTGGCTATATCAGGATATACAATTTTGTCCATATGACACATCTCTAGATTGGTCAATCAGGGTTGTCTGTATTTTCTAACCCCATTTATTTAAATACCCCTCTCCATCCATTTAAGCTAAGAAAATAAAATTGGAATGTAATGAATCCATGCATGAAGGGCTAAACCATAATTTCCGCTGGATGCAGAACGCCACTGTCACTCGACCGCCATAATACTTTTATGGTCAATACCCACCAGTTCCGCCTGCTTTGGCTCCGTCGGACAGCTGGAATCGCGAGAATGAGTTCTGGCTTACCAACGAGATCTCACGACTGCATCTATAATCGTGCGATATAGTGGATTGTGTCCACTGAGTAGAAAGAAATCGATTATATGATCTGCTGCGAACAGGGATTATTTTATTTTGAAAATAAACCAGATGTTTTCTTCTGTGTCTGTACACGACTTCCTGTCCTGCACGATCTGCTCTGTGCTGAGTTCATTCATTCATTCAATGTTGGACTTGAAATGCATTTCAACAGTTGCAGTTAACTGGGTTTGTTTGTGGTGCTGGATCTAAGAAAGCAAACACTTCTGATCGTCCGTGATCAAATAAGGCATTAGTGGCAGTGTGTGTGTTCATGTTCTAGTCAGACACTAACAAGATGTGAAGGATGAAAGAAAATGTACAAAATGTTGATGATGAAATGTGATGCATATAATTAAGAACATGACTTTACTGCATGCTCACAGTTACTCAAATAAAAGGTACTATACTGCCTACACAGGGCTCTAAAAAGAATTCATCTTTTAGCAAATCACTGCTTTACCTCAAATATTAATAGAATAGTAAAGACATATACATATATGTATGTGTGTGTGTGTGTATATGTATGTATATGTATATATATGTATATACGTATGTATATGTGTATATGTATATATGTATGTATACATATGTATATATGTATATGTATACATATGAATGTATGTATGTATGTATATATATATATGTATACGTATATACACACATATACGTATATATACATTATATGTGTGTATATATACGTATATATGTATATATATGTGTGTATATATATATATATATATATATATATATATATATATATATATATATATATATATATATATATAGCTGATGTAATAAAACTCAAGCTCCATTCAGACTGACATTCTCTGGGGGCAACACTGTGTCCTATAAAATTACATTCCCATGCAAATAAACTGCATTCTCAGTAGTATGGGAACATGCTTATTTGAGAGACGGAGCTGCTCGGGGAGGTGAAGTAACATTTCCTGTTCTGGTCAGTGATTTTACTCCTGTCTGGAAAACACATGTGGGTCATTTTTCACCCCCACCCCACTAATTATTACAGACACAATTAGCCAACCTCCTTCCTCCTGTCTATGTGTTGTTTCCACATGAAGAGCTATGTATGCTTCTACTTTTTGTATTATCAAAGCTAACCAACATATAGGCCTATTTGAACCAATTAGAAAATACAAGACAACACTTGTTGACTATTATCTTTTAAGCCAAATATTTGTTGGCATTTTGACAAATTGACTGTGAATCAGCATTTATCAGCTTCAGCTTGCAGTGCACTGGTTTTGTTTTTGATGTTGATGAAATCTGCAAAGTTTGATGATTCTCAGGCCGCTCTGCAGTGTCTTTTTTCTTTGATTATGTGCTGTGATGACTCAGTGGCTGTACCCACTCCAAAAAAAAAAGAAACTGTCTTATGCCTCGAGTTGAATTTTCTCCTAAATTCAAATGGAACTTGCCGAGTTGCATTTGAGATCTCCTGCTAAGCAACACAGATACTCTAATGGAGGCAATTAGTGATTGATTTATTGCCATGGTTACCGAATTCCTCTAAACGTCTTGTTTATACATTAGATAAAAAGCAAGCATGACGGGAATGTGTCCCTTTTCCTGATGTACACTCTGGAGATAACATTCGCTCCGGGAGTTTTAATCACTCTGTCTGATGTATATTATCATAGCCCAAGCATAAAAATCAAGGTATGTTTGTTTTGTTCTTAGTGTGACCCCTCTTTCTGTGTTTTTGTGCAGTAGATTTCACACTGACATGCCCACAGTACCTCCATGTAATCCCTGCTCTGGGAATACTGGAATGTGGGAGATGGAGTGTTTTTTTTCCAGACGTGTGGCAGAGAGAGGAGGAGTTTTGCAATGGAGAAAAGAAAAACACCCCAGCATGACCCAATACATGATAAGTGGATACAGAAAAGTCACGCTGACCACTAGAACTTTAATGGACCACCACTTCAGCTTCAGTTCCCCCATCAAACCCAATCACACCATGTTTCTAAACCTGTGAAGACAAAGTGCGCTCATGAATAACCAACATAAGCAACATGACTATTTCCATGTCTCCATAACCAAGTACTAATGCCTTAACTCAAAGATACAGTGAAATATAAAATAGATACTTGTGTTAATTGTTCTGCTGTCACTATGACTGGATAATGAACTTCAATATTTATATAGCACTGACTGAAAAGCTACGATCCTATCGGTTATCAAAAAATGAATCATCTTTTGGTGCCAAATCCGATAACTAGGGACGGGGGACATGTCCCTTCAGATTCATAGAGACACTGATCCGTCCTCCACTTTCCAACATAAGGAGACAAACATCGCCTGTAAAACAGAGGATTAATTTCACTGCAGCAGTATTGGGAGCCTAGCCTGAGCCCACCCATACTTCCTGTCAGTCTGGCCAAGCTGCCATTCTCTTTGATTTCAGATTCACCTAGAAATGGGGACCAATGAAAAAATCTCATTTCAAACAGCTTGATTGAGGCGTGTTTAAGGAAATGACACTCGCAGAACTGGATCAAGCAGTTTCCTTTGCTATGCATACGTCAGAGTAAAGAGTGGTCAGAAACCCCCATGAAGTCCAATCTCCAACTCTGAAAGTCAGATTAATCTCACCAACCCGACATAGAATTCATGCTATCTGCTACTGACGTAAACAGTAGCTCCATGTTTTGTTGTCTGTAAGACTGAAAGAGCTGAGAGCACTAAACGTTGAGGTTAAGATGATCTGAAAAAAATGTGTTTTAGTGATTATTTGTTATTCTGGATTCATTTCTGACTTCTTAGTGAATTCCAGTGTTCTGGATCAAATTTGGGTCTAAAAAGGTGAATTCAGTTTAAATTCCTCACTCCTGTTCAAAATGGTGAAGAGTAGGGAACTCAGTGAGGAAGAAAGATCTAATATATAGGTCTATAAAGCTGTTTTGTAACCTGTAACCTTTTATTACACCTTTAACTTGTTTGTGTTTTGGGGGACCCCTCAGTGAGGTTTTTTGGAAACTTGATCACTGGGGCCAGTCACTCTAACACCCCTTCTCTGTGGAGTCTTTACCCACTGGGTATGATAAATCACTCGCCTCCAACATGAGTAACATACATTTTCCCATCCTGCCTTGCAGCTTGTTCAGTGCTTTACATCTTGCACTCATTTCTATTTATGACATAGAAAGCATTAAAGTTGGACTGTGGCACAGGATGTTTACATGTGGAACATCAGGGCATCCGGGTCACTTCCTGTTCTTCAAATGTCAGTGTGCTCTCCCACCCTCTCAGGATAGTGCCGTCACGCTTTTTTTCTGTCTACTCAGTGAATTATTCTCACTTGGGGATACATACATGTGTGCAAGATAAATGTAGGCTGTAGTGAAGAGGACACAGTGGGTCCTCTAGATTTATTTCCTGTTGCCATGTGGTGGTAAGGTTTATCGATGTGTTTTGATCCCAGACAGCACGAGGGAGCAACTTTCTTTTTCTTATCATGAGAAATGATTTGAATGAACTGACATGAGGAATGAGTCAAATATGCAATTGAGCCAAGTGAAAAGATGAACTTTGTGTTTCATTATTTATAGTTGAAATTGAATGTATGCAAGCCAAATCAAGACACTGCAGTTTATTAAAAGTATAAAAATGTCCTCTGTGGCTGTGCTACTATAATATATTCTATCATCTTCTTATTACTACTCATGCATTAATGTAAGAGCAGGGTTTTACTGCTGTATTTGGTTGAGCTGGAGCTCATTTTGAACTTTTATCGAGTGTTTTTTCTCATTATTATCTACTGATTTTTTTTCTCCATTCATGGATTCATGGTTTGGTTTGTAAAAATAGTGAGAAATTGTGTCACAAGTGGCACTGTCACAATGTTTGTTCAGTCCAACCAACAGGTTTGCACATGAAAAATGACTTAATCAAAATAGTTGCCACTTATATATTCATATTTTCTGTCGATCAGTTTCAGTAGTTTAGAGCAAGACATTACATTCTATGAAGTCTTTTGTATATTTTATATTCAAAATTTTAATCTGTAAAGCAACTCAAACTGTCAGATATATGCAGTGAAGTAGAAGCAGAAAGTGACGTGAAAAGAGATTCAGTTAAAATATTGAATAGTGAACAGTGTTGATCTGTGTTCCATCCATCCATTATCTACCGCTTATCCTCATAGGGTTGCAGGGGGGCTGGAGACTATCCCAGCTGTCTTCTGCCTTAGGGCAGAAGGCAGGGTACACCCTGGACAAGTCGCCACCTCATCGCAGGGCACATAGAGACAGACAACCACTCACACTCACATTCACACCTACGGTCAATTTAAATTAACCAATTAACCTAATCCCCATGTATGTTTTTGGATGGTGGGAGGAAGCCGGAGTACCCGGAGAGAACCCACGCAGACACGGGGAGAACATGCAAACTCCACACAGAAAGAAGGGCCGGGAATCGAACCCGGTACCTTCTTGCTGTGAGGCGACAGTGCTAACCACTACACCACCGTGCCTTATCTGTGTTCCAGTACCTGTAAATCAAAAAGAGCAGTAAATAATCAACTGCATTTGGTTGAGGTTTGTTGAAGATGTTTCTGATCGAAGAGGCTTCTTCAGTTCAGATTTGTCTTCAACAAAACTTAACTCTTTAACTTAAAGCGATAGTTCAGAATTTTGGACATAGGGCCTCATTTCCAAGTGAATCAGAGTGTTGGAGATGTGTGGAGACAGTATTCAACAAATTACCTTCAGTCCTTCTAGTTGCAGAGTTCACTGGTGCTAGGCTAACGCAAGTCAATGGTTCTAGTTTAACCTGCCATTAAAAACAGTCTTACCCACTCCACAGTGCACCTGAGGTAAACCACTTATAACCCCAGACTATCGATGTAAATGTCTGTGTTGATAGAACAATTTTAGACATAAAACTAACCTTGCATTTTGAAGGATTTATGTCTCAGTAGCAGCAGTAGTTCGACAGTGGTGGACTGATATCAGCTAACAGCTAGTTTACCGGATCTATAATAGTTTATTTACCTTGCATTCGTCCTCCGTCTGCATTTGTGTGTATTTTCCTCACTGGCACCACCAGTCTCTGGTTCTTCTGTCCTGGTTTTCTGCAGCTCCAGTGGGGACTGTCTCTACAGACGCTCTCTCTCCTTCTTCCCTTTTAGCATCCATCTCTCTCAGCTCTTACTTTATGTATTGCTCGTCCAGGTAGGGTTCATTGGAGAAAAATTGCTCAATGTCATCTTCAAAGACATCAGAAAGTCCTCCAAACGTGGCTAAAACTGGTCTTCAGAACAGGCTTCTTACCTTAACCTAGCACCAGTGAACTCTGCAACTAGAAGGACTGAATGATTTTTTTTTTAATCTGTAACACTGTGGCTCACTTAGAAATGAGGCTCTATGTCCAAAATTCTGAAATATCCCTTTAACTGTGTTTGTGCCGTGTCACTCTGTGCTGATACATTGCTAAGCTAACCTTAAGCTAGCAGTTTACATGCCTCTGAACCTCAGGGGAGTGAAAGGACTCTTTGAAGCGGCTCAGAGCGTCAGGGCGTCTTTGCAATCTGTAACAGCTGCTGTGAGAGTATTTCTCCTCGACTCCTTTGAAAAACACGTTTAGGACAGTAAAGCCCTCTGGAAATCAGATCTCACAGTAATCTTCTGCCATAAATATGCCAACAGCCAAGAGCTTCCCACCTGGAAGTGAAGCACAAACACACCAACATGGCCGGAGTGCAACACAATGGGACCCCTGGGTCCACAAAGGCCCCCTGTAGGGGTCCAAGTACTGACATTTGGAAACTTCTAATAATAGCGCTAATATGAGGATTAGGTTACAGAAGGCAGGGTACACCCTGGACAAGTCTCCAGTTCATCACAGGACACATAGAGACAGACAACCACTCACACTCACATTCACACCTACGGACAATTTAAATTAACCAATTAACCTAATCCCCATGCATGTTTTTGGATGGTGGGAGGAAGCCGGAGTACCAGAGAGAACCCACACAGACATGAGGAGAACATGCAAACTCTACACAGAAAGACCCCGGCCGGGAATCGAACCCAGTACCTTCTTGCTGTGAGGCGACAGTGCTAACCACTACACCACCATGCCGCCCTGGACTTGGAAGCAGTTTAACATTAAATATGAAAGTGTCATTCAAACAGGTAAGGTACAGTATATTTTATTTGGTCATGATTGTATCTTTCTTTACTTTTATTCATATTTGATTTATTAAACAAAGTAGCTCGAAAAACCTGTCATTCAGTGGCTATTTCATGTACTGTAGACCACTAGTAATTTAAATTTATATTTTATTAATTATAATTTATAATTTAGAGAGAGAGAAAGAGAGATACCCCCACACATATATACACACCCCACATCCACGGTGTCAGATTTGATGTGTGGCTGGAGAAAGTTGTTGAGGTAAATGATTGAGTCTAATGACAAATGGTCCCGTTCAAACAGATCTTTATTGGAGAATGACGGCGCATCTAAGCGTAAGACATTGCATAAAGCATTTCAATTTAATTGTGCCTCGATGTCTGTCAGATTTCCTCCATATGGGCACCATGAAAGCTGCTTGAGGCTCAGCAGTAGGAGGACACAGTTTTCTGACAGAAAACCTGCCAGTGAGCAGGTTAGCTTCACAGTCAGTTGTCATGGTGATTGACTCAGAGTTTTACTGACCTCTCTTTCTGGAACTGAAAACCAGAGTTTCCCTCATTTCAGGGTTAACATACTCAGAGTTTTCACTAAACCTGCTTTCTGGAACAGCCCCCTGGTGTGATATCAAGGAGGAAATAAACAAAAAGAAGTATTGGACTGAATTTGGTTGGCAGGTACTCAACAGTAAAAGACTGACCAGGAGCATGCTGCAAATGTGCTAGTAAAACTGGATCAGAGCAAAAAGTTTGAAAAAGAAAAGTCATTGTTGCCTTTTGGTTGTTTGTGTTGACATCTTCATCCATCACCTCCTCCTCCTCCTCCTTCTCCTCCTCCTCCTGGGCTTCTTCCTCAGAGACAGGAGTCCATCTGGAGCCCCAAGAGGCAAAACACCACACAAATTATGATCATTTCATACAAAACAAATATAGAAACTCAGGGACAACGACACATCAGAAAAATAACAGAATTCACAGAATGTTTTTTGTTCTGTGGATAATTAGTTTTTGATTTTACTCATGTATTTCATAAAGGGTTCATCAGTTAAATGTGTTCCTGTTTTGCTTTAAATGTTTAATTCATCGCTGTATACACTGTTGTTGATTTGTCTTAGTCAATTACTGCTTTCTGTTTGCCGAGTATCTCTCATAGAACGAATGGCTTCATTTGAGTAGTGTACTTTTAGGTCGTTGAAGGCGAGCACAGCGACAGGGAGTCATGAGTAGAGGTTTAAAGCTGAATGCAGTCAGAGTTAATCGCCTGCTGGAGTGAGATGATGGAGTGAGAAGGGTTGGCCAGGGAAGCCTTTGGCTTTCATCAGCTTATTTTTAAAGGCTGTGAATCCCTAAAAGAATCACACAGCAGCTATATGTCCTGTCTAATGACTCTAATTGAGTATTTAGACATGAAGTCTGCAGTAAATTTGCTCCATGTAAACAAAACAGCATGCCGCCCACATGCAGAAGAAGGCACTCAGTACCAGCCTTGAACCTGTGTGTGTCTGTTTTCATCTGCTCTGTTTGTTTGAGCAGAGCTGCAGTAATCTCTCCAAACCCAGCGAATATGAGCAGTTACAAAATAGTTTGTATTCAGGTACACCAAGTAGAAAATATGAACAACACAAAAATACTGCATTGTGTTATGAACTTGTTTTCTTGCCATGAGTTAAGCCCAATTTACACCGCACATGTAACGGCAGCGTAAGTAATGAGCGGTTGTGCATAGCAAACAGGAAGTTCACTACATTATGTTGCGCTACGCTGTCAAACGCTCCCGGCGGAAATTGATGTTGTAAGCAATACGTCCGTAACACATGCGAGAAACACTGCGCTGCAGCTTTAGATGACACACACACACACACACACACACACACACACCCCTTTGGAATCAAAACCAAAAACCAAACTTTGATTTCCTTAAAACTTACCCTAAGCCTATCTACAACAACTAACCTCAACCTAAACCTTACCCTAACCACTGACCCAAATGGAGGTTTGAACAACTGGGGACATGGATTTTGTCCCCAATTGCACATGCCGTCCCCAGTCATATTAAATCAAGTGTGTGGCCCCATGTGGATATAAGACAGACCCACACACACACACACACACACACTGTATATGCAGCCTGCTGTGACTGCAGTCTGTAGGAATATTCCATGAGGTTAACAGTTTAGATTTTAAACCTGCAGATGTGAGCATGAACTTAAAGGAATAGTTTAACCAAATGCAATATAAATTGTACATACTGCACACTTCCTCAGGCTCTACGGCTCAAAAAATATCTCTTACTGAATTGCTTTAAGCTTTATGGAGAGCAGAGCACCCGATAAAAACGTAAACAATTGTCCCAACTAACCTCCATAAAGACAGTCAGCAAACTTTTTGAAAGTGCCTGTATACAAACACAACTTTTTACAGTCAACTGTTGCCGAACAAACCATTTCCATCTATCTGCTGTGCATATAAATAAAAATACTTCTTTGTGCAGCACTTTGCAGGGTCCGACATTAATTGTTGCCTGAACGCCCAGGGCAGCACCGACTCTGTTTTCTTTTCCTCACCTGTTTCTGTCCTCAGACGGGTCAGTTGCAGGGCGGAGGCAGAGTTTTATGAACCTAGCCCAGTGCCGTCTGTGAGACTTTATTGATACGATAATTTGATTAGTTTTGGAGTGGCAGTGATTTACAGCTGGTGATGGATGGTTAAGAAGAGGTTCCATTGAGTAACAGTGTAGGATTTATTAAAAAAAAAAAAAAAAAGAAGTAATAAATGAACATGAGCTAGGTCATGTTTAGGACTGTGAACTTTGATAATTTTTTTTAAAAGTGAACTATGAACATGAACTAGTTCATTTTCATATTTGTGAACTGAACTTTGAGCTAGTTCTTTTTAAGGATGAACTGGAACAACACTGGTGATCACGTGTTAAACAGGTGGCTCACCTGTTCAGACAGAGGGTGTAACTGCTATTGATCTAATGTGGAATCACAATAAATACTGCTTTCTGAAAAAAGGAGTCTTGTATTTTGTTATATACAGTCATCAGGATATGGATTTTAGTCAAATTTAAGTGAGGAGCTAAAGTATCCCATACGGAAAAGAAATAGAAAAAAAACTTTTTAAAAAAATGTACTGAAAGTCATGAATAGTATATGATTTACTCTTGAAAGTGGCTGCTTTTGCATTGTTTTCATACAAGATAAATAAAAAGAAGTATAAGGATATTGTATGGATCATTCACTGTTGTATGCTTTACATACAAGTTTCATGCAGAGGAAATCTCCTCTGCATGAAACTTGTATGTAAAGCATACAACAGTGAATCCAGATATAAGATCCTTAGTAAATTTAAACAAAATGAAACTTGTATGATTTGAATATTTATCAGAATAGTATATGACAGTAATGATACATACAATATCCTTATACTCCTTTTATTATCTTGTATGAAAAAAATGCATATGTGGCCACTTTCAAGAGTAAATCATACACTATTCATGAATTTCAGTACATTTTTTAGTAATTTTTTCTGTTTCTTTTCCGTATAGGATGTGCCACACAGTGAGAGAAGGAACCTCTTAGGCAGGGCAGGTAAGAATTTAGATGGGGCAAGTAGGTTTGTGGAAAACACCATTACGTCGGCCCCTGCTTTGGATAATGCTGCACAGGAATATTCTGACCTACCTCTGCCCAAGTCTTACCCCTTATTTCCACTGGATGCGTAACAGTGCTTACATTTTGTCAGACCCAATACACATCCATTCAAATCAATGTGTCAATTTCCACTGAATGCGGAACGCCGCCGATGTGCCAACACCTGCCAAAGCAAACCGACAAGCTTCTATTTTGTCGGACGTTGACAGGAAGTCATGTACAGAAACAAAATAAAGCATCCGATTTATTATAAAAATAAAATAATCCCTGTTCGCGGCGGATCAAATAATCGATTTCCTTCTACTCAATGGACACGGGGTGATACTCTTTTCATTGATGCTTCACTACAACCCGCTATATCGCGTGATTATACTTGAATTTGCGAAATCTTGTTAGTTAGCGAGATCTCGTTCTTGCAATTTCAGCTGTCCAGCGGAGTTGCAGCAGGCGCATCTTGTGGGTATTGACAGACGACAGACAACACACGTCGACGGACGCCGTTGTTCCACATCCAGTGGAAATTAGGGGTTAGAAGTTTGAAGTCGTGTGCTTCACTCTCTTTAACAGCATTTGATAAGAAACATTAAGGGAGCCTAAGAAAGTGTGAACTATACACAATTTATTTAGTTTTTTAGTGAACTATTCCTTCAAGGGTTTAAACTGTTAACCTCTGGAATAATCTGAAACACTGCAGGTCCATATGACTCTCATTATTATGATACTGTCTGGACTGTCAGTCAGTTTTTTAAACTTTTTTTTTCACTACGCTCCATATAGACTATAAGATGACTTTTATTTTTCTTTACCTCTGGCTTTGAACTCTTTGGGAGTTCTTTGCAGTCATTATCTCCATGAGCAGAGCTGTAAATTACATCTAATGTGGTTAAAACATGCACACACACACGCTGCCTCAAAGCCTGCTGATGGTGATTAAATGTTTAAGGTCCGCTCAGGAGGAACTGCAGGATTTCTGGGATGGATCAGCACTAATTCTCGTAACCCCCATCACTCCGCTCCCTGATAAGATATGATCCATGTTTGATCCCAGTTTTATTACAGTGGCTCTGTGTTAGTGGACAGACAGCAGCAGCCTGACGGGAGTGCTTGCATGATATCTGCTGCTGGAGACAATACAGTACTGGCTACTGGAACAGGTTAACATGATTAAATGTTCAAAAAAAAACAAGAAAAAAACGCTTGATTTTTCTCAGACCTGCTGTGCTGCAGCACCTCTTTCCTCTGGTCCTCTCTTGTTACTGGCTTTCATCAGCTTATTTTTAAAGGCTGTGAATCCCTAAAAGAATCACACAGCAGTTATATGTCCTGTCTAATGACTCTAATTGAGTATTTAGACATGAAGTCTGCAGTAAATTTGCTCTGTGTAAACAAAACAGCATGCCGCCCACATGCAGAAGAAAAAGTGAAGGCACTCAGTACCAGCCTTGAACCTCTGTTTGTTTGAGCAGAGCTGCAGTAATCTCTCCAAACCCAGCGAATATGAGCACAAAATAGTTTGTATTCAGGTACACCAAGTAGAAAATATGAACAACAAAAAAATACTGCATTTCATATTTAATAATTTGTACATACAATTTCAACTAATGAATAGTTTGATGTTTTGGAAAATAGTTATGAACTTCTTCTTTCTTGGCACAAGTTAGATGACTTAATGAATAGTTCATCCTAATTCAATATAAATTGTATATAGCGCACACTTCCTCAGGTTCTACGGACCCAATCAATGTCTCCTATTGAACCAGAAGCAACATTAACTTCTCTGTTGGATCAGACCACCAGGACCATCCTTCACTCCCCACCTGCATCAATGATCCTTGTCCTCTCATGACCCTGTCTCTGGTTCAGAGTATCTCCACAACTGCAGCTCTGGTGGTCTGTTCCTGGTCTGCAGGGGTCAGGATCTATCTAAAGTGGTCCAAGTGAACCAGAGACAGGGTCATGAGAGGACAAGGATCACTGATGCAGGTGGGGAGTGAAGGCTGGTCCTGGTGGTCTGATCCAACAGACCAGAGGAGTTCATGCTGGTTCTGTCCACTAGAGCCCCACACATTCCTCTGGACTCTCACCCGATGGGAAGGACTTCAAGAGAGCGAAAAATGACTGAGCCAATCAGGATCGCCGGGCGAGATTTTCATAAATGTGACGTAGCAGAGAAGCTAGCTGTTTGATTCAGACAACAATGGCGGCTCGCTGCGAGAAATCATGCGTCAACATTGATTCTGCTATATCAACTGTGTTGTTGAATCTATCGCATATTCATTCTTTAAAAGATGAACAGAGAACACTTTTGAAGGCATTTATTGGTGACAAGGATGTTTTCGCTCTTCTCCTGACCGGGATTGGTACGAGCTTGATTTATCAAATAGCTCCACTGGTGATTAAGGAAATGGGATGAGTGCAGGACCCCGTCATTATTACCGTCTCGGATCAGATCCGAGAGGCTGTAACCTGACTCTTGCCAGCTGAATGTTGTTCCGCTTAGCTCCACAGAAGACATAGATCATTTACTGACATTGCTGCGCTGTTTGCTCTGCTGCAATAACCAAGATGCCGGCTGTTTAGTTTTGGTTTTCCCTACATCATTCTCGTCAGCGTCACGGGTTGGTTTCGATGTGAGTGGTTGAAGTACACGTCATTAAAGATGATGACGTGATTAAAAGTGGTTTATCCAATCACATGCAAGGATTTTTGATATGGCCCCGCCTTCTGAAATACATCTCCAATGGAGCTATCCCAGATTAATGTGTGGAGCTATGTGGACCTACATTCAGCTGGGTATTTGACCCAGGACAAAATGCAGCGACAACACTTTCACACTGCTAAAAAGACCCAGGACATCCCGGGACAACACAGGATTTTTGTGCAGTGTGAAAGGGGCTTTAGAAAGATACCACAGCACACCTTCAGAGTCAGGTCAGGGCAGCTGTGGCAGCAAAAAGGAGCAGGACCAACATGATATAACGCAGGTGCTCATAATGTTATGTCCGATCAATATGTAATCCACGAAAGGAAAAGGGAAACTCACAAAAACATCATAGGTCATCTTTAAAAGAAACACAACTGTTTTTCTTCTGTTTTTGAAACCACTGCACTCAGTTCCGTTCAGTAAAGCAAAATGTACTTTCAAAAGTTATATTAATATAGTTATTATTGTATCACTAACAAAAATATGTTATAGTATTATAATATTGTAGTTCTTCAGTGTGGAGCCAGTTTTAAACAGTTGCTGGGTACATATAGTATGGTGGTACTATACTATGTACTACATCATACACTATATATAAACATCTTAAATATAAAAAAAAATATTTCCCTGTTATCCATCGTGGAGTTGAAGTACAATGTATCATAAAATGGAAATGCTCAAGTATATCAATATCAAAGTTTAGTACAGTAAATGTACTAGTTTCATTGCACAACTAAATATATAATTACCTTAAGCAGACCATTAGCTTAGCTTAGCTTAGTAGGGGCGTCCTAATATAATTTTTTCACTTCCCGTACAATATGATAACAACACAAATCATACATACTTTTATTATTTATTTGGTAGTATGAAATGTTAGAAAAGGCCTTTATCAAGTATAAGTATAGAATATACTATATATTATACTATATACTATTATACTCAAACAAAGAACAGTAGTGACATCAGTTTTAACCTTAAACATAAGAATATTCTACAATTGATAATAAAATAAATAAAAAATAAACTCGAAGACCCTGAAAAATGATCTCAATAAATACAATAAAAGCAAAAAAAAAATATATATATATATATATATATATATATATATATATATATATATATTTTAAAGTGCAAAACAACCACTAGTGTAATTTAAACATAAGAATATTTGACAATTGAATAGAATAAATAAAAACTAAATTAGAATACCTGAAAATCCTCATCCTGTTTTCTGGAAAAGGTTTGGCCAATATAATCAGATGCAGTTTTGTTTTTGTTTTTTTTTGTTTTTTGTTTTTTTTGCTGATATCAAACTAATATCCAATATCAATATCAATATTAGATCAGGACACCCACTGAAAACAGGGGGCACAGCTAGCCTCTCCAAAGGTGTCCACATAGTGTTTTCCAACAATATTCACTTTCCAGTAAAACAGAGTCAATATTCACACATAAGACAACCGAAACAGACTATTTATTTAAATAATGCTATCATGCAATATGCTGATAACATCATATGATATTGTTCTGTTTCCTCTGCCTCCCTCCATCAGCTTCATCATGACTCCATTTACATTTTAATGGGCTAACCTACAGAACACGTCCATCCATTCAGATAATGATCTGTTTACATGCCTCCATTATTGCCTGACATGTGCACTGTGAGTCATGTAGTTCATTGGTTTGCATTTAATCAGCTCAGATTTGTCCCTGTAGTCATTTTTAACAGATGCCATAGATGCACCAATGGAAAGAATGAAATATTCACTGTGTTCCTCTGTGATTTAACTCATCTTTTATACATGCATGGCTTGAGATATAACCTCTTTAACACCAGCTCCTTCTGCAGTCAGCAGAGAAAAAGCATAGAAATATGAAGTGGGTGTTTTTAACCTTGAAGACCCGCCGCTCACACCTACAGTACTTCAGTGTGAAGAAAAGACTTCTGAGATCTTTAGAGACAGACATTTATTCCGTTTTCATCAAGTTTGTTTTAATGTAGAAGAATTCCTCCAGGCTCTGTATGTTTTATTGTGCATGACCATAAATCATCTCATGCACAATATTTATCACCTCAGATATACAGTTGGAGGCCACAAGTGAGTAACAGAGAAAATGCATAAAAGTTCTAAAACTAGATCAAGTTTATTATCCTACACTGGGAAATTTTGTTTGGATTGAATCAACAAATAACCAACAGGAAACCTCCAGTTCTGAAAAGTGAAGCCACTGCTGAAGATCCTTAAAGCTGTATTCTCTCTGACAGCCAGCAGGGGGCGACTCCTCTGGTTGTATAGAAGTCTATGAGAAAATGATGCTACTTCTCTCCTGATTTATTCCCTCAGCAAACATTGTCTTTAATACAGAATGATGTTCATTTAATAAATTATGGTTTCAGAGTCAAACAGACCATAAAGCAGAGGATGATTTAGGGTGGAGCTACCTGCTGATTGACAGGTGACTGGCTACCAGGGTGCTGTCTGGTGTGGGAGTTGTCCGTGTTTTCATCTTAGAATTTGAACCCTTTCACTGTGTGTTTTCATTTTGGTCACTTGAATTGTCTTATTCGTTGTTCTGTTGTTTTTATCTCCTCCCTCTCATATCATATATAGGCCGATAGCCTGATGAATAAAAGAGTTTCTTTTCTGAGGTACAGTATGTTTATATTATAATGACCATTTCCATTATTTCATCATTGATTATTATGGGCTGCAGGCACTGCAGTTTTTGCTCCTTCCACTAATCCCTTTTTGCTCTTCATAAAAAACATGCATTTGAACTTGAATCTGATTTATACTGATTATTTGTGTGGCTGGAGCAGTTCATTTCTGCCCGTCTCTGCTGGTTGGTTGTCTACTGAAGGAAAATTCTTTGAAACACTTTTTAAACACAGATTAAACAAATTGGGAAATAGCACACTACTTATTAAACTGTGGAGGGGCCAGGCTAGCCCTCTCTACCTGTTTTCAGTCTTGAAGCTAAGGTATAAGCTACCTGGCTGCTGGCTGTGGCTTCATATGTAACATTCAGACATCTCAAATTTGTGATCTGCGTAAAGGAACAATATGTAAGAAATGGCCGTGATATGTCACCAGACATTAAAAATCATGTTCATTTCAAATACTTATATCACTGACAACAGTAGACCAGCCAGGATATTCTCATTTAAAAAGCTAAGCTGCAGCCCTCAACTGATGTTGATGTTGTTATGTTGTGTTTTGGTCTGATGCTCCACCCTCCACCTAGCTCAGTAGTGTGTAGTGTGTGTTAGTTGAGTAAGTCAGTAGTGTGTCAGCATCCTGGTTGCCAGCTCTGCTCTTGTTACCACAGCTGCAGCTATGAACGTGTCGGATAAATAATGTCTAATGTTAAGAAACCTAAAAGACCTCGTTATGAATCCGAAATATGTTGTGACAAAGTCCAAAATAAAACAAGGATTTGTATAGGAGATGCCTTTGAAAGATGGAGACGGCTGAAAGTGGAGGGGCAGCAACATTCATGATCATCCACTCTCACCACATAGCATACCACCGCCCGCTCTCTTTACCCCGACCCTCCACAGCTCTCCTCCTGCACATTTCACTCCTTCTAAGTATACATGGTGATGCCCAAGGTGGCTGCTTTTCATTCACTGTAACACTTTCTGTTCCTGTTGGATCTTGCAGTCTAGCTGGCAACCTCTAGTCAGGGGGGAGACAGTAATTACAGTAATTAGAAAGTGATTGCAGTACCAGTTTTGGCCACAATCCTACATATGGTTCCTTTAACTTTCTGACCAGAAAGTGAATAATAAGCATATTTCCCAAAATGCTCTGTATCAGGGCTTTGTTGCTGTGACTTGCTGCATAAATAAACTTCTCCATGGAAAATGAAGTAATTGGACTTTTGTAATGTCAGACTTTTAAGACAAGGAGTTGAAAAAAGGCATAAAGGCAAACCTACTGCTGGTATTTCTCCAAACATCTCTTCACACATCCATACATAAATAAATGATAGAGTCCACCTGCAGAAAGCTATACCATTACTAAACATTCCTTCAGCCAACCCCGCCGTCAGATTCCTCCATAAAGGGTAACAAGTGGAAGGACGACCTGGATAGAGAGAGAGACAACTCTTAACTTCTAAACAGAAAAATAAAACAGCCCTGATTCATTCCTTTTCCTTCAAAGTCCATCTGTAGTACAGATGATATGTTCCAGTTCTGCACATCTCTGTAAACACATTCCTGACACATTAACAACACTGAGGCTCTGAAGTAAACGCTGTCTGGTGGACATTAGGAGGATAAAACAAAGGCACGCTTTATGAAAGTGCTGAAAGAGATTTACTCCAAAAAAGTGTGGGAGGTTAGAAAGCTGATGAGCTCTGCGTGACTCTGAACACATCCATTTTGTACTAAATTCACTGTTCTGGTCCTTTTTCACCCAACCAGCAGGCTGAGATACGTCTGATGATTAACAGGAAATGAATGCAGAAAATAAACACATTTCTGCTGTACAAATTTATTTTGTTAAATTTCCTTTTTGTCAATTATTGGATAATATGACTTTTGTCTGGCCTCTAAATAAATAAAGGTTGAACTTTCACATCTGTCAATGAGCCAGCTGTGTTTCAAACCCAGGGGTCGTATTCCCAAAACATCCTTTAAAGCTCCTAAAGGAGAAACTGCTTAAAGTAAAAGACGTGTGCATCAGTCCTAACTTAAACCATAAAGCAGGTTTTGGTCAGAGAGTATCACACAGAACTTTTTAAAGCTGAAAGTGTTAGAGAGAAATCACTAATCACTTAATTTGTGAGTCAGAACAGTCCAATGACAGCAGAGGCGATGGTTTGCTCTCATGCTTTTCACTCTTTATGCAACAATAGATATGTAAATAACAGTGATTTTAACTTCCTTCGCTGGATTATCCAGTGAAATTGGTGCTAAATGTAGAATTATCACATCAAAGTATAACTGCATATTACGGCCAACAAAATCTATAAATAATTGTGGTATTTAGACGATAACTATACATTATTTTCTTTATTTTCTTGATTAGTTGTTGAGTTAGCTGGCTTATAAAATGTCAGAAAATGGTGAAAAATATGGATTAGTGTTTTTCACAGTCCGAGACATCGTCATCAAATGTCTTGTTTTGTCCACAACTCAAAAGATGTTCACTTTACTGTCAGACCCCAGAGAATATTCACATTTAAGAATCTAGGCTTCTTAAAAAAAACACTCAAACTGATTATATTCTAAATAGTTGCCAGTTCATTTCATAGTTGACGGCTCTATTAGTATGTGTTTATGTTCATAAAATAACACAGCAAGAACATGAAGGACCTTCTCCTCCCTCAGACGGCCTAACCTTAAGAACACGACTCCAGGAGCTTTAATATGACTTTAATATTAAAAAATGTATTTCTCACAGATGTGTTTTCAACATTTTTCTCACAAATTTACTACATTAATCTTGTACATTTTTCTTAGAATATTAGGTCCCTTGTATTAATCTGCTAATCTGATGATCAACTTAAAGGTGGCATAGGAGATCTTTTTCTGGAGCATTTTTTACCGTATCGCTTGAAAACCTCTTCACACCTGCATTGCAACCAGGAAAATAGAAGGTTTGTCACTAAAACGAAATATTTTAGTCCACTCTAGAGTGCAAAATCATGGAAAAACACCATCTAATCATATTTAACGAGCCGTTCGAAATTATTGGATCCTGACACGTCCATCAAACTTCAATCCGCTTCTCCCTCCCCCTCTCCGTGTGCACTCCTTCATGAACGAATAGACCTCTCTATAGCTTCCTCAGTGCTAATAGCGCTGGGCCACAAGCCCCATGCCCCGAAACCATTTGTGCTCACACTGTCGGGCTACTAGCTCCTCCGGGTTACGCCCCCGTTAGCGAAAACATTATGATAGAACACATTTTAAGTCAGGATAAGACGATTAAGTCAGGATAAGACGATTAAGACTATTTGTATATGAGCAAGCAGCATCAGACCAGTTACGCTGTTACAAAGGCTACGTGAGGGACGACGGCAGAGAGCAATCAAATTACAACAGGAACAATGATTGAGAGCCAAGGCATGGAAACAAAAGAGTTGAGGTATGTTAACCACAAAACAATCCGTTCATAATGGCAGCTATACCACATCGTCATGAGACTAGGAAGATAGCTCGCTAACTGATAGGCTATTTGTTTACATCAATAGTAGTAGGCTACACAGCTAACAGCTAACCCCACTTTTGACACAGCCTCTACCCCGGCTTTGTCACTCGGCTTTGGCTCGATAGTGTGAAAGCAGCTGATGAAATAATGTTGAACACGTATCAAAACAACAAGTGAAAAGTCAACTTTTAATCTAGTATACAGATAAATATTTCCTGAAATGATAATAATATTCATTGTTTAGGTTCATTACGATGTTGTACAGTCTTCCCTGTGAAGACGCCATGGGTAGAAGTTAGCTAAAGTTAGCTAATCTATGCAGTGCTCGTGAACCTCCGTGAACGCTCAGGAATGCTCGGAAACAAGCAACGCACGTTTCGGTGGGAGGTCTGAAGAAAGGGCAGGTGTGTGTGTGTGTGTTTTCAAAATATAGCCTGCTGGAACCGTTTTTCAAAGAACTCCTACTCCACCTTTAACAAATCAGTGTTTTACTTTGTTTTATGTGTGAAATGTGTGACACAGTTTATCGTCACCCTATTAAAATAATGGCCTAAGTAAGTTATATTCTTATAAAACTATCCTTAGAAACACCTCTGCCAGCAAAAATGAGGCATCCCACCACAGACCTTCACATAGCCCAGAGCTAGCTGTACCTCCCACCCATTAGATGACCCCCCCCCGCTAAAATAATCAATTAAGTAAATAATAGCTCAGTAATCAACTAATAATATACTCACTAATCAAAAATAAAATACACAAACACCTTATTAGTACACATTAGTACACATTTGCTGGTAGGCCTTTCCCTGTATCCTAGCAACAAAGTGTTGAGGTATTACAATGTTATACAAAGATACACAGTTACACAGATACAAAGATGCTCGGTTACACCAATACAAAAATACACAGATATAAAGATGCACGGTTACACATATACAAAGATACACAGATAAAAAGATGCACGGTTACACCAATACAAAAATACACTGTTACACATATATAAAGATACACAGATACAAAGATGCACGGTTACACCAATACAAAAATACACTGTTACACATATACAAAGATACACAGATAAAAACATGCACGGTTACACCAATACAAAAATACACTGTTACACATATACAAAGATACACAGATAAAAAGATGCACGGTTACACCAATACAAAAATACACTGTTACACATATACAAAGATACACAGATAAAAAGATGCACGGTTACACCAATACAAAGATACACAGATACAAAGATGCACAGTTACACATATACAAAGATACACAGATACAAAGATGCACAGTTACACATATACAAAGATACACAGATACAAATATGCACGGTTACACATATACAAAGATACAAAGATGCACGGTTACACCAATACAAAGATACACATATACAAAGATGCACAGTTACACATATACAAAGATACACAGATACAAAGATGCACAGTTACACATATACAAAGATACACAGATACAAATATGCACGGTTACACATATACAAAGATACAAAGATGTACGGTTACACCAATACAAAAATACACTGTTACACATATACAAAGATACACAGATAAAAACATGCACGGTTACACCAATACAAAAATACACTGTTACACATATACAAAGATACACAGATAAAAAGATGCACGGTTACACCAATACAAAAATACACTGTTACACATATACAAAGATACACAGATAAAAAGATGCACGGTTACACCAATACAAAGATACACAGATACAAAGATGCACAGTTACACATATACAAAGATACACAGATACAAAGATGCACAGTTACACATATACAAAGATACACAGATACAAATATGCACGGTTACACATATACAAAGATACAAAGATGCACGGTTACACCAATACAAAGATACACATATACAAAGATGCACAGTTACACATATACAAAGATACACAGATACAAAGATGCACAGTTACACATATACAAAGATACACAGATACAAATATGCACGGTTACACATATACAAAGATACAAAGATGCACGGTTACACCAATACAAAGATACACATATACAAAGATGCAAGGTTACACCAATACAAAGATACACAGATACAAAGATGCAAGGTTACACCAATACAAAGATACACAGATACAAAGATGCAAGGTTACACCAATACAAAGATACACAGATACAAATATGCACATACACAGATACATAGATGCAAATATACTTAGAAACACAAACAGATACAAATATGCACATACACACATACAAAGATACACAGTTACAGAGATACAGTTACACAGATACAAAGACATACAGATACAAAGATACTTAGATACAAAGATACACAGTTACAGAGATACAGTTACACAGATACAAAGACATACAGATACAAAGATACTTAGATACAAAGATGCACAGTTACACAGATACAAAGACATACAGATACAAAGATACTTAGATACAAAGATACACAGTTACACAGATACAAAGACATACAGATACAAAGATACTTAGATACAAAGATACACAGTTACACAGATACAAAGACATACAGATACAAAGATACTTAGATACAAAGATACAAAGATACATATATACACATACACAGATACATAAACTCAAAGATACACAGATACATAAACACAAAGATACTCAGATACACAAACACAAAGATACACAGATAACATCTATCATACAATATATCAGCAACACATCAGCAGTAGTAGAAAATCAGTGTACTTTATTTGTTTGTACTTTATACTCCACATCTCAGTATCGGATTTGTTCACTGAATTTATTTGATAAATTTATTTACATACTACATATAAATGAACACATAAATAATGAAGTAATATATATAGAAATAAACAAGTATTTGGTTTGTTGCTTATTTAGACTTTTATATATAGTTTAGTGATGTCTGTATTGCATGTTGTCCTGTTTGTGGGACTAATAAAAGAATATCTCATCATTAAAAAGTAGATGAAACAAGCTCCACCTTTACCAGCTGCATGATCATATATGATAATAAAGTGGGCCATTCTACATTATGAGTGTCACCTGTAACCTGTGCTGCTACTCTCACCCAGTAAAAGATCACTGCTGTAGACGGAGTGAGTAGCTTCAGTCATGAAACATGATGTTTTTTTCCATTCCCTCTCTCTGCCCTGCAGTTCTTTCTTACACTTTCAGTGCTGTAATGGGCTCTTAGTTATTAAATGAGTTCCTCTGGAGAGACACAGCAGGGCCAGCTGAGAGAAACTGTCTGTGTGCAGTAAAATGGAGGAGGGAGGCTTCAGGAAACACTTGTCTAGGATGGCAATAACAATGACTGACTCCAGGGACTGAAGTGTATATATACAGATGTAATTTCCAATCTGCAGTGTGGTGTTTATGGTCAGACAGTGAGAGAAACCTAACAACATACACTGCATATTAGAACTCACTAAAGTCTTAAAAGAAGTGCTTACAGTTTAACAACTAAGGTGGCAAACATGCATCTATCTGGATGATTTATTAGACAAATGAAATACAGTAAAGCACCACCAGTGGTCAGAAGAGTCAGTGAAACAGCTGATCTGATTTGACATAATCATTTAATTCTTTAGTTCTGCTTGTTAAAGAATAAAACCTGGATGATTGTTCTTAAAAAAATATGTACTTGGTGTATTTGGTGTAATCATGTATTTTATGTGTAATTAATCGTTTTCAATTTGTGTATGTACAGCTTGTGGCAAAAGGGGAAGATTTACTCAAATTTGCAGTTGTTTATACACATGCAGCAGTACTGGAATCTGTCCAAACAGTGAGTGTAAACATAACATAATCTGAATTCTGTAAAGTGTCTTGAGCGCTTTATAAATACATTATTATTATTAGTAGTAGTAGTAGTAGTAGTAGTATTAGTGGTGGTGGTAGTAGAAGAAGAAGAAGTAGTATTGTTATAATACAAGGGATTAATAGTCACTTTTCATGTTGAAAATCCATCAGGTGCCAGTCCTCCCTGTGAGCCACTAGGTGGAGACAAATAGCCGTCAATGATAACTGAACCAGGTAAAGTCTGGTTTGGGATTATCGACTCTATATGACAGTCAAGAAGACCAATCTTATTAAATATAAGATAAATATTGACACATTTTGCTCTTTTTCTGACATCATAGATGAAGCAATATCTCACTCTGGTAATTTAATTACATTCATACTTTTTGGATTTATCTTGATATTTTTTTAACTTCCAAAATTGATTCTTCATTTAAATGAAATATTCAACGTACTATTTGGTTTGTCACAAAATGGAAAAATAAGCCTAGACAAGACGTGTGTAATCAGCCTTATCATAAGTATAGGGAAAAGTGGTGATAGTGCAGCACAGGTGGCAGATCTGCTCAGAGTGTGGGTTCAACTCACGCTCATCTGTCACATCCTCCATATCTTCAGTTTGTGCTAATTAAAGAAGCAAAGCTAGCAGCATTATTTGAACATGCTGCAGCTTTACAGGCAAAACAGTAGCTTGAACTAGAAGCAGCACGTATTAAAGCCAAGCTGGAAAGGCTGGCTTTAGAGTCAGCTATTGCAGAAAACAAGCTGAAGTAAGAAGATGGCATGAGCAGCTACCTCCACTCACGTAAGACAGGTAGAGTTCAAGTGAAGGAAGATGAACATTCTCCACCTGCTAACATGCGTGTATCGGAGCTTTCGAACAGGCTGTAGAACAGAAAACAGATAATGATCAGGAAAAGTTGTATTACTTGCAGCAATATACGGCAGGAGAACCACATGAGCTCGTGTGTAGCTGTGAACACAGAGGTTTTAAGGAGGCCAAACAACTGCTTCTGAAGCATTATGGAGATGAGCTCAGGATAGCTAGCGCTTACACTGACAAAGTGTTGACGTGGCCACAGATTAAGTCAGAAGATGGAATAGCACTCAACACTTATGCTGTGTTTTTGACTGGCTGTCGAAACACAATGGAAGATGTGGAGTTTATGGAGGAAATGGATAACCCTATGAACATGATCGAGGACAAATTACCATACAAAATGAGAGAAAAGAGGCACAGTGCAGTATTTGAAATCAAGGAAAGGAGAGGCCGCAGAGCAAGATTTGCAGATCCTGTTCTCTTCATTGATCGTCAAGCAAAAATAGCTATGGATCCACTTTTTGGAGACCTCCAAGACAGCCGCACATCTACAACAGGGAAAACTAAAGAAAAGGAAAAAAACAATCAAAAGAGGAATGAAAGGAAGCAGCTTTGCAACCAGCATATTCACTGTTCTAAATATTTTACTATTGTCTTTAAAACCATATTGATGTCGTATTTTGACCAAAACAAGAAGTTTGTGTGAAAAATATATTGTCTGAATTTGTTGTATTTTTGTTTATTTCTATACGTTTTGCAACTGCACTTTATCCTGAACATTTCTGTTCTTTGTCTGTCTACAGGTTGTCAATATAAAAAAAGTATAATAATAATAATAATATGTAACAGTCTATGATTATAAGTGACTGTTCTGACTGTTCTTGCGTGAGCATGGCAAGATCTGCTGATGTCAATGTTGGAGAGCAAGGTAAAAGACTATTACCAGCTTTCTGGATGGTGGTTGGACTGTACCTTGTGATGGTAAAAGGCTCCTCCTAAACATGTGTCATGCAGTAGAGGACAAAGTGTTCCTTAAGATAGCAGTCCTGGAGTCTTTATGTTAAAATGAGTTTTCAGAATTGTTTGCACTGTTCCCTTTGTGTGTATACAGTGAAGACAAACTATAATACACCCTGTTCATCTGAGCCAGCCCAAGGCATAAGCAAACTAAGCGCCTGCTTAGGGCCCCCAGGCCTCTAGGGGGCCTCCAAGAGTGACAAGAAAGGGGAGAATAAGGAGACGGACTCTAGCTTCACGCAGCACATTTTGTGGTGTTGGTGTTGTGGTTTGTGCTGTTGCCTCACAGCAAGAAGGCACCGGGTTCGAGTCCCCATGTCTGTGTGGGTTCTCTCTGGCTTCCTCCCACCATCCAAAAACATGCATGGGGATTAGGTTAATTGGTTAATTTAAATTGACTGTAGGTGTGAATGTGAGTGTGAGTGGTTGTCTGTCTCTATGTGTCCTGTGATGAACTGGAGACTTGTCCAGGGTGTACCCTGCCTTTCACCCTAAGACAGCTGGGATAGGGAGGAAAAAAAGAAAAGAAACAAAAGTTCAGACAGGAGAAAGAAGTGAAGGGTCGACAGTTTGTCACCCAGTTCTTTCATAGGTAAGGTGGGTCTGTTAGTGGTTCATGTGATGGAGAGTTCTGGGATATTAGCCTGTTAGCTATTCCTAGCTTTGTCCATAGTTTATAAGCTAGCTCACTTTTCTCCACATATTAGCTCATATTTCTGAAGAAAACTCTGTACATTCAGTGCTTCCTCTACCAAGTAACTGTCATGTTGTTCTTTTCACAAATATGGGAATGGTAGACAAAATATCATTAAAATGCATAGTTTTATGTAAAACACAATCACATTTTTTATAGGACAGGCCAGTAAATTTTCTTTTCATGGGGCCCAAAATCCTGAATGTATACACAGTATGTATAGTAGCTTTGTAAATGATCAAAATTTATTTCATTTGAAAAAAACAAATGAAAATTTTGCTCAGGGCCCCATGGAGGCTTGGGCCGGCCCTGCTGTCATAATGCTGCATATACGTAGTGGAAATTTCAAAGATTTCCATGTAATAAATGTCTATTAAGTCCCTATCTATCACTACAGCAGGTAATGTGATGGTGCTGATGAAAGTACTGCAGTAAACAGTATTATAATCTTGGTGTCTGTGTCTGGTGACATTTGCTGGAAAAATAATGCTCTGTTGTATACACAACAAATGCAACTTTCCAAAAACTTTCTTTTATTCCATTTCTTTGCTCATGTCAAGTCTATTTTTTAATCGTTTTATTTGTGTAGCCCAACATCACAAACAAAATATCCTCAGAGGGCTTTACAATCTGTACAGGATATGACGCCTCTATCCTTTACAGACACCCTGGCCTCATTGAGGAAAAATGTATCAACAAAACTCAGAGCATGTTTCCATTGTTTTCACTCAAATAGAAATTCTAAGTCAACCGGGATGGAAATCTTACAGATTACCACTTTAGGTGAAACGTATCAACATAAAAATGTGAAAATACTCCACTACAAGTACAAGTCCTCCTGTCACAATTCTACTTAGCAAACAAGTAAAACAACAGATGTACTACAGAAGTATTACTGTATCCACTAATTGTACTTAAAGGTCCCACATTTTTTTAGACTAATGAGATTTTGTGCAGGGATAGAAGGAATGTGTTACTCTTCACATCACATGTGAACATTGTGTAAGTGAGATAAATTTAGTGAAAACATGCTGTATTTGGTAAAATAAGAGATTTTAATTTTATGACTGTTTTTTTACAGTTTAATTTGTTTAGAATAGAATAGTTTTTTATTCATCCCCCTTGGGAGGAAATTTACCTGCCACAGCAACGAGGACAACATCACAGACACAATAGTAATAATAATAAAATAGAATAAAATATTTACATATTAACAATGAACTAAATACAAAAAAATGTATATATTTACTTGTATGGATGAAACTGTTGATTAAACACAATTATTATTGTGGCAGTGCAATTTTTTTTTTTTTTTTTTTTTTGTGCAAAGTGATAGTGCACAGTGATAGTGTGAGGACAATGACAATGACAATGACAGTGATGGAGATGAGTCCAGATTGTGTTTACATCAGTGATGCTGATGTTGTAAAGTTTTATTGCTGATGGTATGAATGACCTGCGGTAGCGCTCCTTCTTGCAGGGTGGAAGTCTCAGTCTGCAGCTGAAGGAGCTGCTTAAAGCCTCCACAGTCCCATGCAGAGGGTGAGAGGGGTTGTCCATGATGGAGGTGAGCTTAGCTAACATCCTCCTCCCACCCACCCTCTATGGAGTCCAGGGAGCAGTCCAGGACAGAGCTGGTCCTCCTGACCAGCCTGTTCAGTCTCTTCCTGTCCCTCTCTGTGCTCCCTGCTCCCCAGCAGACAACAGCATAAAACACTGCAGACGCCACCACAGTGTCTTAAAAGGTCCTTAGCAGAGTCCTGCAAACTCCAAAGGACCTCAGTCTCCTCAGCAGGTGGAGACGACTTTGGCCCTTCTTGTACAGTACATCTGTGTTGTGAGTCCAGTCCAGTTTATTGTTGAGGTGAACACCCAGGTACCTGTAGCTCTCCACCATTTCAATGTCCAGGCCCTGGATGTTCACTGGTGCTGTCTGGGGTGTCTTCCTCCTGCGGAAGTCAATGACCATCTCCTTGGTCTTACTGGCGTTGAGCTGAAGGTGGTTATGCTCACACCAGTCGACAAAGCCAGTGATGACGATCCTGTACTCCCGATCGTCCCCCTCAGACACACATCCAACAATAGCTGTGTCGTCGGAGAACTTCTGGAGGTTACAGCTCCTAGAGTTGTGGCTGAAGTGTGTACAGGGTGAAGAGAAAGGGGGAGAGCACTGTCCCCTGTGGGGCCCCCGTGCTGCAGACTACCAAGTCCGACACACAGTTCTGAAGCCTCACGTACTGTGGTCTGTTGGTGAGGTAGTCTATGGTCCATGCAGCCAGGTGACAGTCTACTCCCACACTTTCAAGCTTCCCCCTGAGCAGAGAAGGCTGGATCGTGTTGAAAGCACTGGAGAAATCAAAGAACATGATCCTCACAGTGCTGCCAGTGTTCTCCAGGTGAGTCAGTGATCTGTGCAGCAGGTAGATTACTGCATCATCCACTCCGATGTTCGGTTGGTAGGCAAACTGCAGCGGGTCCAGATGTGAGCTCACCATGGGGCGGAGATTTCTCAACACAATCCTTTCCAGGGTCTTCATCAGGTGAGAAGTGAGGACCACAGGTCTGAAGTGGTTGAGCTCCCTGGGGTGCGTTGTCTTCGGGACAGGAACCACACAGGAAGTCTTCCACAGCTTTGGGACTCTCTCCAGACTCAGGCTCAGGTTGAAAATGTGCAGCAGCACCTGACAGAGCTGGTCTGCACAGTCCTTAAGGAGTCTGGAGATGATGCCGTCGGGGCCTGTGGCCTTCCTTGCCTTCATCTTCTTCAGTTCACTTCTCACCTGGTCAGCTGTGATGGAGATGGTTTTGCTGGTGGTGGTGGTGGTGGTGGAGGAGGATGAGGTGAGGATGGATGGTGGTGGTGGTGGGGTGTTGGTGCTGGTGGTGGATGAGGATGAGGTGGGGAGGGGTGGTGGTGATGGTGGGGGTGGCAGGGGGCTGAGGTGTTGTGAAGAAAGAGCTGGCTGGCTGGTGCTTTGATGAGTGGGGGCACAGTCAAACCTGTTGAAAAACAGATTAAGTTGGTTGGCCCACTCTTGGTCTCCTTCAGCTCCCCTCTCATGGCCTCTGCTGTGACCACAGATGTTTTTTAGGCCTCTCCAGACCTCCCTTGCGTTGTTCTGTTGCAAGTTACTTTCCATCCTGGTCCTGTAGCTGGCCTTGCCCTCCTTGATCTTCTTCTTCAGCTCTCTCTGCACCCTCCTCAGCTCCTCTTTGTCCCCAGATCCAAAGGCCCTCCACTTCTCCTTCAGCAGGGTCTTCAGCTCAGGGGTCACCCAGGGTTTACTGTTGGAGAAGCACCATACTTTCCTGGTGGGTACAGTGTTCTCCACACAGAAGTTTATGCAGTCCGTTACACAGTGGATTGGTGACTACCAGTGTTGTGCTAGTTACTGAAACTAGTTACAGTTACTAGTTTATTCATTGAAAAAGTAACTTAATTACTTTGTTGACTACTTACACCAAAAAGGAAGGAGTTACTGTTAAAAGTAACATTTTAGTTCCTCTTTAGGACCCTGGGGAGTGAGGGGTTGCCTTATGGTGTGTTCACTGGAAGTCAGATCATCTTAACCTCAAAGTTTAGTGTTCCCAGCTCTTCCAGCCTTACAGACGTACAACAAAACATGTAGCTACTGTTTACGTCAGTAGCAGATAGCATGAATTCTATGTCAGGTTGGTGAGATTAATCTGACTTTATGAGTTTGAGATCTGACTTCACAATTTAAATTCTGACTTGGAGCTTGGGAATTTCAACCTTCTTGTTTAACTCGAATGCACCATAAGTAGAAACATACAAACACGGCTCCCAATGCTGCTGTAATGACATTAATGCTGTTTTACCGACAATGTTTGTCTCCTATGGGGGGACAGTGTCTCTATGAATCTGAAGGAGACATGTCGCCAGTTGAGCTCAGTTGGAAATAAGACTGGGACATTATTCTTTTTCTTTTGCTCCTCAGACTCACTCTGATCTTTGTTTTAGTGTATTTGTCCTGTCAGTGTGTTCTAGTCCAGGATGCTCGTGTTTCACTGGTCACCTCAGCTGTCAATCACCACTCTAGTCCCGCCTCCAGCACGGACACACCTATTTCCTCACCGGCAGCTCATGCCCACATTTTAGTATTATCCTCACGCGCCTAGTGGATGGCCAGCCCTCGTGTGTGCGCGCGGCTTGCTGGCTGACTCCACGTGTGAAAGGTTACAGCGGGGTGAACATCAAAAACGCGAGTCTCCGCGTGGTGTGCGCGCCCGCGAGCCTCTGCGCGCGTGTATGTGTGTGGTCCAGTGCTCTTGTACCTAGTGGGCGTGTGCTCGACCGCTCCTCCTTGCAGACCGGTGTGTGTGCGCGTGTGTGTATGCATGCATATAGGTGAGAAACACGCACACACGGAAGGAAACAAGCTCATTTAGCAGTTTTTAATTAAAGTCTTTTTTTTAAAAGGCTTTTGCGCGTCCTCACGACGGCTTCGGCTGCGGTCACGAGAGGGTAATTTCTCACTGAGCGTGCGTGATTTTTTCACGCGCGTGCTCCCCCTCCCTCCTCCTCCTCTTGCTCCTCAGCGTGGAGGTGCGGGGCCACTACTGGCTGTGTTGTTGCGGCACTGGATGGATCTCACTGGCGTGTTTGCGGGTGAAGCCTCGGGCGGTGCACACGGAGGGAAATAAAGCGGGATTTTTTTTTTTTTTTTTTTTAGCTGTTTGCTTCTGCTCACCTGCCGATCGGTCACCTCCACAGTGACGACATGTCAAACTCCAACAAAAGCAAGAAGGACAAAGAAATCCTCGCAGAATACGAGAGTCAAGTGAAAGGTAGGATCATTAAAAATGTTCATGTTTTAACACAAACCTCTGCACCCAATCCAGACACACCCACCTTTTCTCACCTATGTGCGCGCGCACACACACACACACACACACACACACACACTTGTCTGCCAGCATGTTCACCGCTCATGCCCATGCACTGACTTCATCCTGGGTGTGTGTGTATGAGCTGACACCTCACCATGAAACGTCAGGATTTCTGGGTTCAACCTGAGTGCTGCATGGTGCCTGAGGGGGGAGGAGGGGGGTTCATATGATGTGTGTGTGCAGAGGGGTGTATCTGCTCTGCAGAGCCTCTTGATCTCTTTCCCCTGTCTGTGTGTGTGTGTGTGTGTGTGTGTGTGTGTGTGTGTGCAGGCGTTTTACACTCCTGATTGTAGAGTGTGTGTGTGTGTGTGTGTGTCTTTGGCAGTCTGCAGAGTCTTTGTATTGGTATTCCTCTGAGGCTGTGACTGCAGGTGTGTGTGTGGGGGGTCATCACAGATCACCTGATGGCATGATGCTAAACTGGAGATGTGTTTTAAGGTGACGATGACACACTAAGTCCTGACATAGTGGTTGCCATGACCGTGGGACAACCCCTCCTCCTCCTCTTGGTCCTCCTCTTCTTCCTCCTCCCTCTGGCGCCATGGTTACCACCATCCCTGCTTAGTAGGGGCGGCGACGGACGAGTCAAATGACCTTTTAGCACAACTACAACTCTAAACATCCTGCCTCATTCAGGTGTGGTATGAGATAAAGCCACCTTCTTTACCTGCTGCGGAGGCTCGATGGGCTCGGTTCAAAATGTCCGACCTCCAGTGGTGCGACATCATATTCTACACCTGCAAAATACCAACAGGGGCAGCTGGAGGGCACAACCCTTCTTGCTCAATCTCTCATTTCTTCTTCTTTTGCCCCCCCCCTTCATGTCTGTCATTGCTGCACAATCTTTTGCTCTCGCTCTTCCCTCGCCACATGGCTCTTTACACCTCCATCTTCACTTGTCACCTACGCCCACGCCATCACCATCCCCACCACCAGCAGCCATCTCTTTCAGCTTCTAAAACGAATTGCTTTTTGCCACCTTAAATCCAAAGACTGAGTGCGAGTAGGAGTCATTTGTAGCGTTGTACTCTACCTTTTTCCTACCAAGTTCAAAATCGACAAAACTGAAGCTGCTTCATTCAAAAATAACGTCTTTCACACACCATTCCTCTCCTCTCCTCTCCTCTTCTTCCTTCCTTCCTTCCTTCCTTTCCTCCTGCACTCGTTCTGTCAGTGCAACACAACAAATTGACAGCGTTTGAGCGATTGCGTTTAATAGAGAGCTTTCCAGCCACCATGTGAGGAGTGTGTGCGTGTCTTGTTTATTTACACACATTCATACCTGTGTGGCCTCTCTGGCACCTTGCCAGAACACACTCGGGGATGCCCTGCATTGAAGTGACCACTCGCATAAAGCCTCCCTCCGCTGGCCAGCCATCACTGCCTCCTTCTGCCAAGAGCCAAAGCGTATAGATCTGTGTTGTAACTATGTGCTTTCCAAGTCTGCCTCCCTGCTCTAGCTCCTGATTGGTGCTCACAGGAGGTGGTGTGTAATGTATACACGGGAGGTGGCGGCCGCTCTCGCTCACTAGGAGGAGGCGGGGTCCACTTGCTGAGGTGAGGTAGAAAGGTAGCAGCAGTGAGATTATGCACAGTGCTGACAGCACATATTTGTGCTCCGGTTCAACTTGAGCTCGCTCCTGATATTTCGATCGTCCCCTCGTCTATGTGTGTGTGTGTGTGTGTGAGTGAGACACCTCCTCATGTGTCTGAAGGAGATGAGGAGCGTCTTAATGAGAAAATGCAAATGAAAAAAGAGGAAAGAAAGGAGCTCTGCAGGGGGGAGAGGAGAGACTGACAGACAGCAGGCACAGATGAAGTGTTTCCTGCAGCATGCAGCTCAGGCTGCAGCTCTTGTTTTTTTCTGCATGTGCATGCAGGTGATTAGTGATCTCACATCTGCATATCTGCAAGACAAGACAGAGGGATGCCCCTGAAGGAGCAGAAGATAATGAAGTGACTATTCATGGAGTCAAATGTTCCCCTCCACATCAGCATTTATGTATTTCTTGATGTTCCACTCGTGATCTGCCCCTATGTCCTTGGACCTGGTCGTCACGGTAACGGTCACCTGGTGGGAAGATGGCATGAGCTTCCTGTTACGGTGACATCACACAAATGAAGGCGTTCTCTCACTATAAAATGATAGTGAAGTAATGATGAATGAGTGAATGATAATGAATGAATTAGTCACCAGCTGGAAGTGACCTGCTGTAGAGGCACAGTGGAGGGAAGGAAGTCCGCCATCTGAGAACAAGTGATGCAGCTAACCATTGTTTTCAGTATCCATTAATATACCCATTACTCTACCGCCTTAATTGATGAATCATGTATCAAATGCCATAAAACAGTGAAAATATGTCTGTCACAGGTTCCACGAGACCCAAAGTATTGATATCAAATAGCTCAATTCCTCTAATCAACAGTCCCAAACCCAGAAGTATTCAGTCTATCGTCATACAAGACAAAAAGAAGCAACCAATCGTCACAATACTTTTAGCATTATTATTTGAAAAGTTAATGCCAATTAATGTAATCTTTAGTAGACAAATCAATTTGTCTGTCCTTTCATTGTCTGTCAGATCAGATATTGGTCCGATATCAGCAAAAAAAAGAGTATAGGATTATATCGACCTGCATCTAAAATCTGCGATACCAGTACTCCGATATCAGCAGTCCATTACAAACTATTCTATTCAATTGGAGAACATTGATATGTTTGAGCTAAACTCATGGTTATTTTGCCCTTTAACTCACATATACACTAAGAGGCATTAAAAACATAACATTGTATTTTTTTATATTTTATATTCATTTGAATTTTCATAATTTATTGGGTGACTCCACTTGATATGATACTGAACATGAATGAACAAAAGCAACAATAGAAAAATGAATCGACATGGATTACAAATGTCAGTATCTTGTGTGATTGTCGTGGCGTAGACATGATGAGTGCGTTGATTTCGGCCACTGGAATCCCTTCCCACTCTTCCAAGAGTGCAGTACGGAGATCAGCAACCGTCACCGGCAGTGGAATACGACGCCGTACACGGCGATCCAGATTGTCCCAAAGGTGTTCAATGGGATTCATATCCAGGGAATAAGGCGGCCAGTCCATAACCTGCACATTATGTCTGTGCATCTGTGGACGCCAAAATGCCTGGCTACCCTCGCTTCGGTCATTCTGGATCTCAGCATACCAATGGCCTGCTCCCTCATGTTTGCTGCTAAGCGTGGCATGGTGACTGTCTGTGACAGCTTGCATTTTTCCTCCGGCTTTTTAAAGCCTTGACCAGTTGAGCTCAAATCACCAAAAGAACTCACTGAAAGCTTTCAAACAACGTCCTAACGAATCACACATGCAAAAACAGGGATTGGTACCGTCTGCCACGTTAATTTATTGTTTGAGCTGAAAAATGTGGCTCCATAGTTTCAATAGCCACGAGTGGTAGTAAACAAAACATTCTTTAGTATACAAAGTAGCTGTATCCAGTTTTATTTTACATTGACTTTGTTGCATTTTTAATGCCTCTTAGTATATATATATATATATATATATATATATATATATATATATATATTGATTTTATTGATTTATTGAGGTTATTTTTCAGGGTCTTCCAATTTATTTTTTATTTATTCTATTCAATAGTACTGTAGAATCTTCTTATGTTTAAGGTTAAATTGATGTAACCCGTTGGTTAACAATAAATAGGTCAGGTTTTCTTTTCTAACAGTCCATACTACATAATAAGTATTTAAAGTCTGTATGATTCATGCTGATATTGTATCGGATCAATATCAGTATCAGCCAATACTCAAGGCTACAGTACACCTCTATTTGCAAAGTTTGCCACATGTAGAGTACCACTGGATGACTGGATGTCTTTACTCCCAATTTTTAATGAAATTACATACAGGCTGTGTGACACGATGCTAACAAAAGAAGAGTTTTCCAAGGAAAATAGACCAGTTTCTTCAGTGAGCTCAGTGTGTTGACTCCACCTTTCAGTGCTCAGTGATGATAATCCTCACAGCATCTGTCAAACGACAAAATATACAAGAACTTAGGACAGAAAAGAGAAACGATTTGTTGACAGGTTTGAGGACATCTCAGGCTGTTTACCATCTGATTTGTAAATGGATTGTTTGTTCATTAATTATTAACATTTTCAGAATGAACTTCACACTAAGAGACAGGGAAACATGGATGTGGTGTTATTTATAGGTTATTTTGTACTGCTCGAGCTGGTCCGGCCCATGAACTAAAATTAGTTTGACACTCCTGGTTTAGTTGGTCGTGACAACAGTAGAGTTCTGCTCTCTGTGACCACATCCAAACCTGCGTACATGAAAACAAAGAGGATGAAGTTTACTACGAGTCCCAAGGTGCTTTTCAGCAAAAATTGTTCAATCACAAACTATAACACTCACTTCTGTTCATTGTTGCATTCTGGGTGAATTTTGGGTGAAATTTGCACCAGGTTTTGTTCACAAATTCAAAGTGGGCTGTTACCACTCTGATTTGCGCCTCTTGACCTTTTAATTCTCAGATGAGAAGAGAGATGTTTTCTGCTGTTTCTGCAGTTTCTGCTCTGTCTGTGCTGACACTACATGAGTTAAATGTCTGTAGTTGACTCATCGGGTACTGACACAGTGCAGACAATTTGAGATTAAACAATTAAATGACACTTGGATCATCAGATGATTTTAAATAAAATGAGTTTCCAGTGTTTCTAGAGTTATAATGGAATCGTTTCACTACTGGAGCTCAGCCTCTTTTAAAGAGAAATGTCTCCTGTTTCTGATCACATCAGCGTGTTTCTTCCTTTCAGCTTAATTTTTTTTTTTTTTTATCGCGTATAAATTGTAACCTTTTTCAGGACCTGATTCATAGCAGTGTGCTTGCAATCTCACTAACAGGCTCCAATCTTTTTGATTTTTTTGTAAAATGTCACTTTGAGAAAGAAAATAACATTGAAACTGATGATTGTGCATCGTCCTCCTGCTTTGATGTGTCTGCAGTGCCTGACCAGAGCGCTCCGTCCTGCCAAAGCAACAAATCCAGCTCTTTCAGATTGAATCGGTCCAGAGATTTCACGAGACATTATTTTATCGCTTGGTACATTGTCTGAATACTTTTCTCACCAAGCTACACTGTGCTGATGCCGACTGTAGAGTCTCTGATCAAAGTCTGAGCCTTGTCTTTGTGGGGTGTTACGAGGACGTGCAAGGAGGTTTCTAAGAAGAAACGTTTCCGACATCAAAAGTTTAAGTGCGGGGGATGTCCTCTTTTCACTTTCAATTGACTGTGATCCAAGCAGAGGAGTTTCATTGATATAATCTCACCACCTCCGTGGATCCGCTTGAATCCTCCCCTTTTCTGCAACAGCAAACCTTTCTTTGCACAGTCCTCTGCTGCAGCAGACAATTATTCTCCTTATCCACTAATCAGCAGACTGTTAATCTGATTATTTTCTTGATTAATTCACCTATTGTTTGCAGAAAATCACCACGAGGGAAATATCAAAAGGAGTGTCATGAAATATATTTCAGTCTCTTCCTCTGGTTGGTGTTTATGTAAAGAGATAGAGTCTCACATCATTTTGTCTGCGGTGATGTTACCGTCTCTCTGGTGTGGCGTCTCAAATCCCTCCAGGAAGTGGGATTTGCATAAAAGAGTGTGCTGCATAGAGCGAGTTTGTTTTATTCCTCCAGATAAAATATATCACAAACACATGACCTTAGAGAATAGTTGGTCTGCAGTTATTACTGAAATGATAAACTGTTGATGTTATCAGTTCAATGCAAAGCAGTTTGTGGATGAAAGTGGACTAATCAGGAGGTCTAGTATATAAGCAAAACAGGAAACTTCTCTAACGTGACTCAGCTGCATGTTGTCTAACTCACAAACCTCTTTTTCACAGGGCTTTTGATGCTGCCAAATGTTGTACCCAGAAACAAGAACCACAACGTGTCAGATAAAGTATGATTAGATGTCCTGATTAGGGCTATAGAAATTAGCTAATTAATTAACTACCTTGCGCAACAGTAACTCTACTTGGACAAACTCCCTGAAATGTGTTGTCACAGACATGCTGGCAGGTCATGAAGCTGAACTCCATTTAAAATATCAAGGAAACTAACAACTCAGTCATAACTATCGATCAAACGGGCTGATAAAATTAGATTAACCATCTTTTCTGAATCTATTCCAGCTTCTCCTGTAATTCAGCAAACAAATAATCCACCAAAGAGCATCGATAAAGTATTAATTTGTAACTTCGACAGTTGTTTGAATTGAAAGACCATTGATTGCTTATTTGTGATGGTAGCTAGCTGTCTGCTGTAGCATTCCCCCCAGGAACTAAGTAACTAAACATGTCTGTCGAGGAAGAAACTGATGTTTTGTTCATTTGTAACTTAAACTGATTCCCTGAATTTGCAATCTTAATGCTAAGTTAAGTTAACTGACCGTAGCAGCAGTCTATGGTGTTGATTAGGAACGCTTCCCTGACGGTTAAATATCATGTGTAAGAGCCATTTGAAATCATTGATTACATTTTTCTGTCACCAAATCATATTTTCAATGCTACTGAAATCAAAGTCTCCAGTATCTGCACCATCACCGGTTAGGAAAGTGACTCAGAAACCATTAGCGTGGTGTAATAGACTACTTACTCAAACACCACTGTATACTGGCTAACATTAGTGTCTTAGTATGCAACTTTTACCGCCTTACAACTTTTCTGCAGAGACAATTATCTGTTACAAATTGTCACGGACTTTGGTCCAAAGTCAAAGTATAGATGCAATTTCCAAAATATGCTGCTTCAATCCACATTTGTTGGCCTTTCAAAAAAAAATTTTTATCGCAGTCAAAAACCTCCCCAGCATACTTCATTCAGAAACCTCATTCAAAGCTTTGAGTATAAGAAGGACATTTGACACAGCCCAACTGCTGAGGCCAGTCTGGAGATCACAGCGGTGGCAGGTCTCCATGGCAACAGCTGATACTGCAATATGTAATTTAAATGTGTACATCAACAAAATAATGTTATGTTTAACTGACTAGTATGTAAAACAGCCAATCGTCTCAGCAAAACAATTAATACCTTCCAAAATGTCAAACTGTTCCTTTAAATCACGGTATCAGTCATGCTGCCATGGTTACACAGAGCCTAACAGAGATACAACACCAATTTAAGAGTGATTAAACCTCTGACCGCTGGGACGCCTCAAACCATATTTAGGATGTCCTGTCTGGCCCAACCAGCCAATCAGAAACGAGTATACTCCAAGCCTGTATTGAAATGTGTCACCTCGTCTGGAGATGGAGAGCAGACGTTCATTTATGTGAAAGTGTCGCACATTGACAGCCTGTGAAATGGCAGCCATTTTAAAATTGTAAAGCCAACAACAGCGACGCCTCAATCAATAAACACACAAACACACACTGTAACATAGAGTTTCATAGACTTGTGAGGACTAAAGGCCATGGCAGGTGTTGCTATAGAGATCTATGAAACATGTCCTGTGTGTGTGTGTGTGTGTGTGTGTGTGTGTGTGTGTGTGTGTGTGCGTGTGTGTGTGTGTGTGTGGATGCAGCAGATTCAAGCCCTCGTCTTCACCTTCCTCATCACATGGTTCACACGCAATGTGTGGTTGCCAAGACAACAGGTAGTGGAGTGGATAGGGTCCCCTCAGGGATTGGTGTCTGTCTGTCTGTGTGTGTGTGTGTGTGTGTGTGTGTGTGTGCGTGTGTGTTGGTGTGGAGGGGTTATCATTGTGTATTCTGTACCCGCTGCCTCCCTCCTGCTGCAGATAGATCCAGCTCTGAAACGGCACGACCAGTGAAGCGTGCAGCCAGGCATTATCATGCTGACTGTAGGACTGACTGTGTGTGTGTGTGTGTGTGTGTGTGTGTGTGCACACATGTAGAGAGTGTTTATGTGTGTGGGTTTTTTTTAATGTGGACAGAGGATGTCGTCCAAGGTGACTCCTATGAGAAAAATGGACCACCTTCATCAGTAATTAAACAGGATTAAAGAGAGAGGGAGGGGAAGGAGAAGAGGGTGGTGCTGAACAGCTGATTAAAAGCATTAGTTGAAAATTAAACATTTATTAAACATAAGTCAACTAGCAAACACGCTAACCGTTCATGATTTCCAGCTTCTCCAATTTGAGAACAATCCGTGTTTTGTCCCTGTGAAATGAATATTTTTGGATAAAACGATCGATCTCAAGACATCACTGTGTGCTCTGAGAAGTTCTGATAGGTTTTTCAAGACAAGTTGATAGACTTTGCTACGACAGAGACATGACATTATGCATGGTAATGTCTGTCTGTCAGCTAACCTCCCATGAAAGTGCATGTCAAGGTGTAAAACAGCAAACAACCAGAGAGCTGTTTGTGCTGGTTGCTGTGCCGCCATGATCTCCAACACAATCTTGTTTTTTAACAAAAAAGACCTTATTCAAAATGGCTGATAGCTTGACCTCCAGCTTTCTTGAGTACCGCTCATCCAAACACCTTCACACACAGCACTTCCATTGGTCGTGAGCAATATGTCCTCCTAGTGTGAGGGTACAGAGGGACAGAGGCTGCCTCCATGTTGGTGACATGACAACAACAAGATGAATGAACTGGACAACCAAATGAAAGATGAATATTCCAGCTTTGTTGATGCTGGGGATAAAAACATGCATGGGGATTAGGTTAATTGGTTAATTTAAATTGTCCGTAGGTGTGAATGTGAGTGTGAGTGGTTGTCTGTCTCTATGTGTCCTGTGATGAACTGGAGATTTGTCCAGGGTGTACCCTGCCTTTCACCCTGAGACAGCTGGGATAGACTCCAGCCCCCCCACGAGGATAAGAGGTAGAAAATGGATTGATGTTGATGCTGCATGCAAACAAATTGGCTGAAGTGTACAATGTGTGTGTGTGTGTGTGTGTGTGTGTGTGTGTGTGTGTGTGTGTGTGCAGATGTGCGGGCCCAGTTGGTGGAGCAGCAGCGCTGTCTGGAGCAACAGACAGAGATGCGAGTCCAGCTGCTTCAGGACCTGCAGGACTTCTTCAGGAAGAAATCCGAGATCGAAACAGAATATTCACGAAACCTGGAGAAGCTCGCAGAGAGATTCATGGCCAAAACACGCAGTACGAAAGACCATCAGCAATACAAGTAGGACTGTGATAATGTAATATAATATCCATACTTTAATAAATGTATCAGAGCAGCAACATTTCATTCACTTTAACTGGACTCTTTGTTCCTCACTGAGTTCACTACTCTTCACCATTCTGAACAGGAGTGATGAATTTAAACTGAATTCACCTTTTTAGACCCAAACTTGATCCAGAACACTGGAATTCACTGAGAAGACAGAAATGAATCCAGGATAACAAACAACCACAACACCATCTCTATCAATAAATAATAAAAAAAATAATAATGTGCTTTGATATTTGTTTCTGCTTTTTGTAAAACAGTAAATATGAAAATTCATAGATAACATTTTTATCATTAAAGATATAATTTTGATTCAAGAGCTTGCACATACTGGTGGATTAACCATTACAGAAACATTGAAAATATTGTGGTAATCAGCAGTATCGTTAATTCATGCAGTGGTGGTAAACACCTGACACTGAGTGATGGAGTAATACATTTGTAAATATCTGTATATCATCTGTGTCCTCTGATTTGTCCTCTAATCGGTCAAAAAAAACTGTATTTTTGTGCTCTTCTCTCTCCCAGAAAGGATCAGAACCTGCTTTCTCCAGTCAATTGCTGGTACTTGCTGTTAAACCAGGTCTGTTGTTTGGCTTTGTTTGCTTTTATTATAAGAAATATGAAAACGCCATATAGACTCCTTCATCACACAAACACTCTCTCTCTCTCTCTCTCTCTCTCTCTCTCTTCCAGGTGAGGAGGGAGAGTAAGGACCATGCCACCCTCAGTGACCTCTACCTGAACAACGTCATCAGCCGCCTCACACACATCAGCGAGGACTCGGCCCGTCTGCTGAAGAGGGTGAGTTCATCAAAACACATCAGTGAGCCTGATTGTCGCTCTGGGTGACACATTCCTTCATCACCATGAACACACCCCTGCTGCCACAAATACACGAGAGACCACGTGTGCATTAATACGCTGCTGAAAATAGTCCCCAGCAGACCCACTGTTTCCTCCAGTTTATGTGAAATCAATACTTGATGCTCTGATTGGGCCACTTTTTGTCAGTCTGTTGTGACAACACGCTGTCTTTCAGCACATCACAGGACCTCTGTAATAACCCATTATTAAGGTGATATTTTATCACCAATATAAACCAAACGTTTTACTGTAAATCAATATATATGTCCCAGTAAAAGTCCCCATATGTCCCCTCAGTGTCTGGCTTTAAAGCAGCCGCTGTCACCAGTAATGGATTGTGAAGTGAAGCATGTAGACTGGCTGTGTAAAAATGAGAGGAAAGAAAACAATAAATCCTGCCGTTTTTTTAATCCTGTGCTGAATGTAGGAAAAAAGATAGCCTTCATTTATTAATATGTAATTGCAAAGCTCACATATTGGAGGGGGAATGGTGAAGAGATACACAGTAATCATAAAAATAGTTGGAAACAAATCATTGATTAGTTGGATCTGTGTTTTCATGCACAGCGTGCATTGCAGAAATATGTTTGTATTTTTATGAGAGAAGAGATGAAGGAGAAGAGGGATCCATCTTGTGTCTTAAGAAACTAACTTGATATTAATTTGCTCTATATAAGCAAGGATCTGTGCACTTGATAGCATGAATTCAAGTTTTCCTGCAGGTTGTTATTGGACAATATGAGAACAAGAAATCAGTGGCAAACTGAGAGTGAAGGTGTCACTGAGTTATATCATGGTGCGTTCAGGCTCTGCTTTCTTTCTTTCACCTGTCTGTTTTTTGCTGTGCTTCATTCTTGTGCTGAAATATTGTCATCAAATTGTGATTATTAGTGTTCTGCACTCTGTGTTTGGATCCCAGTTGTTCTGCTCATTGGATTTTGCGTCTTGCACTCCAGAGTGAATCCCATTCTTGAAGCACAGTCTCTTTTCACAAAATGAAATGGAAATACTCAAAGTACAAGTACCTAAGTAGAGTACTGAAATCTGCTGTGCTGCTTTGCACCGCTGAGAGTCGTCCCTGTAGGCAGACCTCCAAGCTTGTTATTCCTTCATCCCACTTTTTTAAGCACCAAAGTTGATTCTAATGAAAAGTAAAGTCAGTATTCCCCTAAGGTCTTTCGGCCCGCCTAGGAGTTTAACAAATTAAACACGCACGCACGCACGCCTAAAAAAAAAAAAACGCCTCCAACTTTAGCTCGGTGCGTTCATTATTAATCTCTCTTCCGGCTCGTCTTTTATTCATACTGACTAAAGTGCAGCGGCTGCCAGCAGCTATAAACAGCAAGACCTCCATCATGTCGCTGTGTCCTCTCACAAACTCTGCTCTGAGGAGGAGACGGGCGGCTGAGTGGCCATGACAACGCTGACAGGCCCTGTGGCCATGGCGACGGGCTCAGCTGATCTTTTTCTACGCGGCCGCTATGGGAACGAGATCCATCCATCCTGGGATTCCACAGTCATTTAGCATAATGTAATATTAATGCGCTGCCACATGACTGGAGCTGTTTAATGCATGAGAGTGGAATTTATTCATTTGTCCTTTTATTTATCCGGTTCTGATGAATCACCAGTATTTCTTTACACTGTGGAAGAGCCGAACCTTTAATTAAAGTGGCTGGAACCAGTATTTTTATGAATGCGATATAAGCACTATGTTGCTGGTTCATACCCATCTCTGTCCAATAAAGGAGTCATAATCTTCAGAAATATTATGAGCAAAATGCACTTAAAGCATCAAAAGTAAAAGTATTCAAGACGACGCATCGATTCTTTATCGAAACATTTTCAATGCTTGTCTGCCTGTTTTTAAATTCACTGCATACGTGCATACACACTGTCTGGACTATTTCCATAAGCAAATCTGGGAAGAAAACACTGATATTCTATAAAAAGAAAACTAAGGACATCACATCAAGAACACCACATTAGCTCTGATCAGTGCTGTGTTTATGAAAAGAACGTCTCTTTCTCTTTTCCTTTTCATCCATTTCATGTTACAAATTAATACTTTAACGATGCTCTTTGAAGGATTATTTGTTTGGACAGATTGAGAAAAGATGGATACAATCAGCATGTTTGATTGTTAGTTCCGACCTTTGTTGTTAGTTTCCTTCATTTTTTGAATGGAGTTCTGCTACATGACACATTTCAGGCTTTTTTTTTTCCTCTGAAGTGTTTCATAAAATGAAAGTGCTCTGTAAAATGATGATGATGATGATGATGATGATCTTTCTTGTCCTTTGGCCCCCTCTGTTAGAGTAAGGAGATCATCTTTCAGCTTCAGGAAGACCTCATGAAGCTGCTGAATGAGCTTTACACCGTAAGTGGACGACATCAGGCCTTTGAAAAGTCTTCTAAAAAAATCTGTTTTACACAAGGCTAACAGACATTTCTGATTTCATTATGTTAAATGCTCTGATACCTGCAAACACCCTATGAAAGGAAGCAAACAAAGCATCAAATGAAAAGCTGAAATGTTGGAAGCACTTTCTTCCTGTATAGAGTGAATCAGAAACTCCTAGGATCATATATTTTGATTTCATTCTGACCTGCTGCTTCCTGACATTATATTTTGTCTCTGAAGGGAGCCTGAAAGGACTGAATTTGTCGATTGTTGGTTGTCTGTTAAATGTAAATCAGAGTGGCGACCTTAAAAGCTTCTTGTCTAAACACAAGAAATCAGATTACACTGGACTTGATAACCTTGAGGAACAAAAACGGCTCAGCTGCAGTGCAACACTGTTTTCCAGTGTCTGTGGTACTTTTTATTCAGAGGCTGTTGTTATTATGGGCTGCTGTTGCCTAGGTGATGAAGACATATCACATGTACCACGTGGAGACGATCAATGCAGAAACCAAGCTGCGGGAGGCGGAGCGTCAGGAGGGCCGCGTGAAGGGCGTGTCAGGGACGGGCGGAGGGGTGGAGCCAGTGTTCGGCCTGCGGATAGAAGAGCGCCACCAGAGACGCAACGCCGCCCGCAAGATGGAGAAGATGAGAGAGAAGGTACCAGAGCATCTCACCTCCCTTACCTGCATCCTTTTCTTGTCTGTCCTTCCTCCTGAGGAAACAAGGAGAGAGGAACCGTTATTTTACCCCCACCTGCATCCAAAAAGAAAAAATGGTGTTGAACTACACCCTGTGCTCCACCCCAAGCTCCATCACAACCTTAAGCCACAATGGTTGTGGTGTGGTGACGTGTGGTCTCCATTACTCCACTGCAGTACACTGCTTCTCTACATCACTTAAAGCTAGCACTTTCATAGCATAACAGGATTAATGTCATTATAACAGCATTGGTAGCAGCTCATGGTGCATTCAAGTTGGATACAAATGTCTGAATTTCCAATCTTCAAGTCAGAATTTAAATCAGAACCCTCTCTGAAGTCAGATCTCTAACTCAGAAAGTCAGATTAATCTCACCAACCTGACCTAGAATTCATGCTATCTGCTACTGATGTAAACAGTAGCTACATGTTTTGTTGTACGTCTGTAAGGCTGGAAGAGCTGGGAGCACTAAACTTTGAGGTTAAGATGATCTGAGCTCCAAATTCTGACTTCCAGTGTACACATCATAAGAAAAACTCTCTCTCCCCAGGGTCCTAAAGAGGAACTAAAAAGTTACTTTAAACAGTAACACATTACTTTTAGATGTAAGTAATCAACAAAGTAATTGAGTTACTTTTTGAATGAAGTAATTAGTAACTTTAACTAGTTACTATATTTCAGTAACGATCACAACCTGCACACACAGAATTTTTCTTCAGCATCAAAGATCCCCCATTTTGGAAAATCACTTGTACAATATATGAGAAAGAAATACAAATAAAACAACAATAATGAAATAAGTGAATGTCTAATAATAATTAAAATAAATATTAACTTACAACAACAAGAATGAAATACAATATTTAAACTATGGATATGATGTCATAGTCATATTTGTCTGTTTATCCATGTACTGCAACTGAAGCTGATAGTAATAATTTCAATAGTGACAGTGTGCAGTACGTGGATGAATATCATATACAACCCATTATCTTGGCTTTGACTGCTGACCTGAACGCTGCATTGTGTAAGTGTTATATTAATTATTGTCTTGTGATGCTTAGAGTTCATGTTATGTACTGCTGGATTATAGATTTTAAATGAAGTGATGTACATTATGTATCTCACATTTATACCTGACACACATTCAGCATCATGTGAGAGAATATTAAAGAGCCAGATAATTAAAATGAGTGTAATATGTGTAATATTATTCATGATGCAGGTTTAAAGAGGAAATGACAGATCTTCCTGATGAATGATGAGACTTGTTTTATGGATTCTGCTTATAAGCAATCTGTGTTTCTGTCTTCATCAGAGGAAGGCAAAGTACTCTGAGAACAAACTGAAGACTCTTAAAGCCAGGAATGAGTATCTGTTGACTCTGGAAGCCACCAACGCCTCCGTGTTCAAATACTACATCCACGACCTGCCCGATATCATCGACGTGAGTGATCCTCTGTGTTTCTGCTCATCACTGCAGAGGTAGTGTGTTTTGTGAGTGTGAAAATTGTAACGAAAAAAAAGGAAAATGGACATGAAGGTTCATAAGAGAGTGGCCGAGCGAAGACAAGTCAAACAATGATGAATATGGATCATAGGGATAGATATGACACTACAGCCAGTGTGTGAAATACAAAGGGACCCAGATCCTCTGAACTACCAACTTTTTATTTATAGTTGAGTGAGAAAACATTTGTTTTTCAGCAGGAAAAAAATACTGAATATATACATACACATACAACATCCATCCATCCATTTTATACCACTTATCCTGGGGGGGCTGGAGTCTATCCCAGCTGTCTTAGGGTGAAAGACAGGGTACAGCCTGGACAAGTCTCCAGTTCATCACAGGACACATAGAGACAGACAACCATTCACACTCACATTCACACCTACAGACAATTTAAATTAACCAATTAACCTAATCCCCATGCATGTTTTTGGATGGTGGGAGGAAGCCGGAGTACCAGAGAGAACCCACACAGACATGAGGAGAACATGCAAACTCCACACAGAAAGGCCCCGGGCCGCAAATCGAACCCGCTACCTTCTTGGTGTGAGGCGACAGTGCTAACCACTACACCACCGTGCCGCCCTACACAGAAACAGATAAACAGTATATATTGATATATATACGTAAATCTGCACTGACAGAAAAAAATATAAATAAAATAAAAAGTCTGTGATCCATCCATCCTAACCCATATATTTCACATATTTTCTTTGCTTTAGCCTGTACATTTTATGTTTCTGAAGTTGTTTGCTTTGCCATCAAACTAGCCTCTTTTAAAAAAAAAAAAAAAAAAAAAAGCTGTCATTTCATCTTACAGTACAAGGTAGTCTCTGTGTACTGCAGCATCTAGTCATTAGTTTATTGTGTGACTGTGAAGGGTTAATTCTGATTCAGAAGTCACACAATAACACAAATAAGCTCATGGATCGAGGCAGCGGTACAGAAGGAACGCTGACTCATACAACACCACTACAAAGACCTGTCCCTTCATCAGGTGTATTTCAGAGAGAAACATCTAGTCACTGTGTTTATGTTTCTGTTATGTCTGTTGTTAATGGTGACTGTCATCTAAATTCATGCACTTTTATATTTAGATGAATTTAGAATCAATGTAGCAACTACGACGCCTTGGTTTGTCAGGAACTAAGTGAATTAAGTAATTAAAGCAGGTGACCAACATAAAGCTACATGATTAGTCCATGATGATGGAGAGTGTGTGTCTGTGTGAGGTAACATTGAGGATAATGTTTAAAATATAACAATGTGATGCGTGCTGCTTCCCTCTCTCTGTGTCAGTGCTGTGACCTAGGGTACCACTCCAGTCTGAGCCGGGCTCTGAGGACCTACCTATCAGCCGAACTGAGCCTTGAAGCCTCCAGGAGGGCGGGTCTGGAGGTGCTGGAGGGGGCTGTGGAGGGCCTGGACCCTGCCCGCGACAGGCAGCGCCTGCTGGGCCTTTACCCCACCGCCTTCTGCCCCCCGCAGCGCTTCAGCTTCCAGGCACACATGGGCGATGCAGTCAGTATATCATATCACACAGCCAGATTCTAACATTCAGTCTCACTGTGGGATTATTTTTGGAGCTGGTGTGTCCACACTGCTGTGACTCTAACTCTGATTTTCTTTTTCAAAGTAAAAGACACTATATTATCGAAAAGTCTGATGTGGACACAAGTTCTGATGATAAAAGATAATTAAATGTTCCTCTTTCCAATAAGATGGAAAGAAACAACATTAATAATAATGACAGAGATATTACTTTGTTTTGAATTTGGGTTAGCTTTATTTGAAATTTTTTCTGTTATTTCTGCTGTTGTATATTTTGGGTCACATAAGTGCTCAGATTAATAACAGCAGTGGTGGGAATCCTGAAACATAAAGTTACACTAGAATGAAACTGGACGACCAGTTCCACATGAGCACATATCTGTGTTTTGTTTTCTTTGGACAGTGATTTATTATTAACTTCCTGTCAGGTGACCCAGATCGCCTCCCAGCCGCAGCTCCAGGCTGAGCTCACCCTCCGCCTCACGCAGCTGCAGACCCGCCTGGCATCTCTGAAGATTGAGAATGAAGAGGTCAGACACACAGCAAACCAAAGTCATGCTCAAAGCATCCACATTTACTACAATAACTATCTACCACGAGTCCCGCACTGTCCAGTTTTTAAACCTGCATCTGCCAAGCTTAGCACCAGAGCTGACCTGTGATCAAACACACCGTCTCTGCTTTAAGCTGCTTCTGTTCCTCAATTTCAAATGAGTGATACTTTCTTTCAGGCTTTGCTTAATGCCGAGATAAGGAGCACATTATCAGGCTTTAATAATAAAGAAAATCTCCTGGCCACTGGTTAGGCTTGATATTATTAGCTGATTTAAATGTTATTACTGACCATTGAATTCTGATTTTTAGTTCTGATTTCTCCAGAAAAAAACAACATATTTATGTCTCACTCACTGCCTGCCCACATTTAATTATTCCTTATCAGAGACTTTATATTAACCAGCCCTTTTATAAAACAGAAAGTGCCTTGTGCCACCATTTTTAACCATTTTGAGTCATATTTCATGACTCACAGGATATTTGTAGTATGTCTCTGAAAACACTGAATAGCTCAAATGAAAGAAGAGACTCTCTATTTCACCATGAAAAAAATGTTTGTTTTTATCTTGTTCCATTCTTGTTTTATCAGAGGTAAAGTAGAGGACACTTTCACCAAAAGCACCATTTTTTGTCCAGATTCAGTTTGTTTTGCTCTCTAATCTTGATCGCCTTCACTTCCTACTTCAATCTCTGGGGCGTGTACTGTCTCTTTATGTCCTGATTACAAATCCCAGAAGCCCCAAAATTACTCACAAGCTGTGCCAGACACCAAAAAACTACTTTGATGCACTCATACGTCAATGGCACTCAATGAGTTAATTACTTTTTTACCCATTATACTTTACCATTATATCTTTTCATGGGTACCAAAAACTCCTCTCCTGGACAGGGATTGTCCAATCGTAGCTTAGCAACCGTAACCAGTCACATCAGGCATGTGCAGCTTCGAATTTCCCCCATCTTTGTTGGACTGTTTGGACCTCAGTAGTGCTACATCAGCTTGATACTACATTAGCTCAATGCTACATTAGCGCGATGCTACATTAGCTTAATAATCAGACTGAATTGCCATTTTGTTTCACTTCATTGTTCAGTCTGACATCATGTTTGTTGGCTGATTCATGTTTTGGGATGAGTTTCTTTTATTTTTCTCTAACCAATCATTTTCAACAGGCACAGATTTGATATCATATACAACAGCCTGTTCAGCTTTGTCAACCGCATATTCTCTTTTTTATTCTGCTCATAAAGATCTGATCAGTGTGTTTTTCCCAGTCAGGATAATGACTCCAATGAGCTCAATAATCAATAATAAATCTATCACTGTGGACGGTGTAGAACCAAGCCTGCACTACATGAAAAACCACCAAACATATTTGGGTTAATCCCCACTAGTTGTTGAGATATTAAAGTGCAGCCCCCTTATTGACTCCATCACAGTGCCCAAACAACTCCCAGGTTATTAATTAAAATGTTTATCTGACACTTACAAAAGTTATTTTGATTAAATAGGGTGATAATGTGGCAGATGTAGCCTCTTAAAATAAACTGGGTGCTGCAGCCTCCTCACAGCTGAGGGCAGCTGTTAACTCACCCTGAAGGGCATGAAAACGCTGAAGGAGTCTGGATTAATGAGCTGCATCTGCACGTCTCAGCAGCTCAGCACACACGCCCTGATTATCATGTACAAATAAAAACACTTTTACAGCCGCTATCCTGAGTACAAACACACTTTGTACATGTAGTGTACATAAAACAGAGCAAAATGAAACCCTGAAAAACAATTCATAATTCAGCGATGGCATTTCTTTAGGTGTTCAGTCCAGTGTTGACTTGAGTCGTTTCAAGGTGGAAAAACAGACTCACGTGCAGCTCTGAGCTCGTATTTATCAAATGTTTCAGTGCAGAAAAGCAGTCCTGCCGGGCTGAAGTCTGTCAGAGGGATGTGTACAGAATTTGATGGAGTCATTTTGGTCTGACCTTGTGCAAAAAACAAGGTCCTCACTATGTTACAGCAAGAGGAAAAACACTGCTTTGATCACGAATCATGGGTTTAATTATGGATTCATTATTTTAGGCTACTGAACCCTTGTGTTGTCCTATGGTCAAAAATGACTTAGTCACTATATTTAACAACAAAGAAAATAGTTTGTAGTTGAATTGTACAGTATATAGAATATATCACTGTTGGTTCCTTTCAATAATTTTTCTTAATTCATTCAAGTACTACCTCTACCTAAAAAAAATAATTCTAGTCCTTTAACAATCATGACAATTTAATCTTTAATTTTGTTAAAAAAAAAAAAAAAACAAACTGTTGTTGTGGTATAATAAAAATGTGTCGACTTAGAAATTGTTTCTGCACTGTGAAGAAGGACAGCATGCAAAATTGGGCTGAAATTTCAAAAGTTTCTTTATTTTAGAGGCAGCAGACGTACAGTATATACATGATTTTACAGACCAGAATCTGTAGTCAGTGGTCAGTTTTTAGTTTTTATTTGTTGGCAGAAGAATGTAATATGTGCCGTCACAGTGCTCCTGTGCCATTAGTGAAACATTTTTTGTTTATTTAAACATTATGTAATTTTCCACATATTTAACACCTCTTTCCGTCAAGCAGAAACCTGCAGTCTAATCTCTACTTCCTGTCCCCCTACAGGTGAAGAAGACCTGGGGTGCGACTCTGACCACCCTGCAGGACATGACGGTGTTGGAGGACTTTGACGTCTCCCAGAGCTTCACCCACAGCCCGTCCTCCGAGTCTGTCAAGTCCAGCGTGTCGGACGGCTACTTGAACAAACCGAGTTTGGCCAAGAAACGAGCCAACCAGCAGGAGACAGAGCTCTTCTATTTCACTGTGAGAAAATGACAAATCAGAATGCATGAGAAGCAGTGTTTGCTGATGTCACAGGGTCCAGGGTACACCTGTGCACCACAGTTACTCCTCGTTTTTCATGAACTTAATAAAAGTATTCACTTGATCATCATATTCTGCTTAATGCAGCAACACAGGCATATAAAAAACCTGCACATTAGCCTCCCATCATGCCACTGGCTGCTCCTTTTATGTTGCCACCTGCTGGACATGACCAGACAATCTATCCATCCATCCATCCATTTTCTACCTCTTATCCTCTCATAGGGTTGCGGGGGGGCTGGAGCCTATCCCAGCTGTCTTAGGGTGAAAGGCAGGGTACACCCTGGACAAGTCTCCAGTTCATCACAGGACACAAAGAGACAGACAACCACTCACACTCACATTCACACCTACGGTCAATTTAAATTAACCAATTAACCTAATTCCCATGCATGGTTTTGGATGGTGGGAGGAAGCCGGAGTATCAGAGAGAACCCACACAGACATGAGGAGAACATGCAAACTCCACACAGAAAGACCCCGGGCCGGGAATCGAACCCTGTACCTTTTTGCTGTGAGGCGACAGTTGGACCAGACTGATATTGTGAAAATATAGGTGTGACTGAAACTTGCACAGCAGCTGAATATTAGTGATGTCAAAGGAAAATTCAAGGGACTAATCAGCGTCCTGAGCTACTGCTGTAACGTCTGCTGCTCCCAGCTTTCCAACCAGAGACATCATGGTGGCTGGTTTGGATTTTTTTTTTCTCTAATGTTACAATAATAGTTCGCCAAAATATGTCTCTGAAACCACTGTAGATGAGAAATAAGCTGTGCAGTGCTGTGATCAGTTAGCTTAAAGAGCAGGCGAGTTCTACTCTGAAAGACAAGCAAAGAACAACAGTGAGTTAGTTAACTAGTTAGTTAATGAGTTAGTTTGATTGACAGATGTTTTACACTCTTTGCACCTGCAAAATATTTTTGAAAGTATTTTTTTGCACAGTATTTTTCGAAAGTATCTTTTTGCAAAGTATTTTTTTAAAGTGCTGTAAATGAAGTCAGAGCTCAAAAGTGATTTAAATGCTTTAGATTCACCTGCTAAATACTGACAGCAGCAAAATGCAGTTTAGCATCTAAGCATAATCAGTAAACGTGGCAATAGTGAGGACACCAAAATTTGAATACATGATTTGCTCAAAGGATGGAGCAGAGCAACACAGAGTCTATGATGAGCTGCAGTTAATGGAAGAACATTGGGACAGTCAGTCCTTGTGTGAAGTCTTGATTGGCTGCTCCCTCATGGATGTCTACATCCTTTTCTCACTGTATATGAAGGAGACACCATCAGGAGGAAGCTGGTGTTGAATTAGTGTGTTGCACACAGAACAGACTCCTGTTTGCAGCTCTTTTCATTTGAAGTCTTAATAAAGGGCCGTGACCAGCTGCCACTGAGTGCCAGGATTCACTAAATTTGTGTTTTATTTCTCAATCCTCAGAAATTCCGTGAGTATCTGGAGGGAAGTAATCTCATTTCCAAACTGCAGGCCAAGCATGACATCCTGAAGAAGGCTTTAGCAGAGGGTGAGACGTTCAGAAGCTCTCTCTAACCTTTGTTTGTCTTGTGTTTTTTTTTAATATAGCCTTTTAATCTCCCCGTCTTTTTTTTTTTTAAATTTCTTACAGGATATAAAGCTGAGCTGCTGACTACCAGGTACCATTTCATGTCACAGTGCATATTTTCTCTTCACGCTAATAATAATAAGTGTTACTGAGACGCCTCTCTCTCTGTCTTTCTGCTCATTACAGTCGTGGGCGGAAGAACTCCCATAGCAAGCACCAGGTAGACGTTCACTGTTATCAGGCTGCAGCTTGTTTCTCTGCTAATAGCTGCCGCTTCCTGGGCATTAGAGTTGAGCTGGAGTTTACATCAAGGCCACTGTCTGATCCTCTGATCAGAGGATTTTTTTGAATAATAATTCTAAAAACTATAAAAAAAACAACCAAATAATAAAATATCCTGATAGTCAGAAACTAAAAGTGAAATAATAATAATAATCATCATTTTTTACATTTATATAAATGGAAGTAGCATTCACATGATGCAGTGTTCTTCTTAGTTTTGACTTGTGCACTTCTGACACATCCACCATCCTGCTGCCACAAGCACTGGAGCACCAGATGTCCATTAATCTGCCATGAAAATGTCTTCCCTGTTTTTGGAAAATTTACATCAGAAAATATGGAAACATAGCCTTACCCTTTAACTTATGCAGGGCAATATAGAATGTGTGTCTTTATTTCACCTTTATTTTCCAAAAAGAATCACAAACTCCCTTATTATGTTACAGTATGATGATCTGTATGAAGTAGCAGTCAGTGATCTGTTTCTTATCAAAGGTTATTTTTATTTTGCTTCAGTCTCAGGACAAAAAGGTTGTCAACAATAATTTTTCATCCTAACGCTAAATGAAACACAGCTTCATTAAAAATCTAAAAATGATCTGAACATCAAACATCAAATCGCCTGTAAACTGTTGGTGGAGAAGTCGTCTCATGAAGTCCATTTCTTGCTAATGTGCTGAAAATAAAACTGACTATAAACAACATGCGACTATAATCATGGATGTTTTGCTCACAGGATTCAACCAAAGCCATACCTTTGCTTGTGGAGAGCTGCATCCGCTACATCAACCTGCACGGTGAGTTTCAACCTTCAGACTGGATTTAGTGAACAGAAATATATGCTGCTACTACTAATATGTCACAGATTTAACTCATAAAAGTCTTTTCTCCTGCTTGTCATAGTTTCATTCTTATATACTGGTCAGTGTGGTCACCAAACAGTTATTAAATTCCATTCTTTGCGCTATTAAAAGTAATAGTCTGAACCCTTCAGACACCCTGGAAACACTGCGAGTGAATAACCACTGTAGTATTTAGTCATTCATTTATTTAATCTGAGGTTACCATGACTACCTGATAGTGGGCTTCATGCTGCTGAAGCCCGCTACACTCACCTGCTCCCAACAGGTCTGCAGCATCAAGGCATATTCAGAGTGTCTGGATCGCAGGTGGAGGTCAACGACATCAAGAACTCCTTTGAGAGAGGTGAGAAGGTCACCATGAAGGTCACGTGATGGACGGCTCCAGGTGGGTAAAGTTGTGGTTGACTCGCTCTGTTTTGTCGTCCAGGAAATGATCCGCTGATAGACGAGGAGAGCAACCACGACATCAACTCTGTGGCTGGAGTGTTGAAGCTTTACTTCAGGGGTCTGGAGAACCCGCTGTTTCCCAAGGAGAGGTTCAATGACCTCATCTCCTGCGTCCGTGAGTACCACCACCATCTGTTTACTGTTCACGTGCAGAAGATGATTCATGTAATGTTCGGTTCACTGTGACTTACACTTCCAAGAAAAAACATCCTTAAATCCACACAGAAAAATGAGGGCTGTCAAAATTAACACGTTAATGCAATAATTTGTGCAACTTGGACTTGGACAAACTTCCTGAAATGTGTTGTGAGAGATTTTCTTGCAGGTCATGAAACATTCAAAAAATCAAGGAAACTAATGATCAAACATGCTGATAAAATTAGATTAATCATCTTTTCTCAATCTGTCCAAGCTTCTCCTGCAACGTAGTCTCATGAAATATTCGTATGATATCAAGAAAAGTAAGGACAGATTTTCGTGCATATCTTACCAATGACCGGCAACATGACCGATCAGCACATGTGCGAACCCTGAAGAGAACCCGGAAGCGACAGCTTTAAAAATGCCGGACATTCCTTTCACTGTCAGCTGGAACTGTAACATTACAATACACATTGAAATACGCCCGACAACACTTCCAGTGATGGTTAGGTTCAGGGATAGGATTACAGGGTTAGGCTTATGGAAATAAAATGCATATTTCCCGCTAGAAATGTGATCAAAATGCACCCGAACTCATAAACTATTCCTCTGAAAATGTAATGAATGTCCGCTGAGAATGTAAGGAATGACATGTTTTCACAGACGGGGCAGCCTGCATCGACCGTCACGTGATGTCCGAATTACGTGGGTTATATGTATGAACTTTAGTGCAATATTTTCCGTACTGATTTGTACGAATATTTCATGAGACCAGGTTGTCTTCTGTAATTCAGCAAACAAATAATCCACCAAAGAGCATCGTTAAAGTATTAATTTGTAATGTGAAAAGGACGAAAAGGAAAAGAGAAATTGACATTCTTCGACAGCCCTGAAAAATGTACCTTTTAGAACTTAAAAACATTACCCTGAGTAAAACTACCCACTCACTCACTGGCTCTCAATTTCTGTCTTTGTTCCTCTTTAGTGTCTCTTTGTCTTTTCTGAAACTCATCCCCTCCTCAGCAGTGTAGAGACACCTCTTTTATTTCCCAGGACGTTTCAGGCGCCTCTTGATGTCGGCTGTGTGTTTCCTTCCCACAGGGATCGAGAACATGTACGAGAGGGCTCAGTGCATCCGTAAGATCCTGCTGGGAGTCCCGAGGGCGACGCTGGTGGTGATGCGTTACCTGTTCGCCTTCCTCAACCAGTGAGCGTCCACTTATAAAAATCAACCAGGCCCTTTCTGTCAAGGATAAGTTCTTCCCATTTTCCCTGAATTGTTCTCCTCATTTCATGTGGTTTTGAAGCTGAGGAGGAGGAGGAGATCAGCCTCTCTTGTTGTAAAGAAGTGCACACTTACAGCATCATGTGGTGATGATAAAACTCTGCAGGCTCTCAAGCAAATATAGAAAGAGGAAGCAGAGAGGGATGGAGAAGAGGGGCTCTCCATGTGTTTATTAGAGCACAGTGAAGTGCATTCAGCTCCAGTGTTATCAAGCCAAGAGCTTCACTGTCAGGGAGAGAAGAAAGATATTTGCTTCCATCATTATTTATCTTCCATGTCCTTTGAACGCTGGTGGTGACATCACAGGAAACAATGATAGAGGTCAATTTGGAACAGAGTTTCTGGGACTAGAACAGCTTTTAAATCCCGTTCAGCCAGCCTCAGCCAGCACTCATATCGTCTGTCCTAAAAGAAAAAGAAATAATGTTTCTGCAGTTTTCTGTCAATATTCTGAGATAAAACATCTATTTCTGTGCTGCGCCAGAAAAGCTGATCACCTCATTATTTTCGCAGTGCTAACACGTCAACACATCACATTTTCTCATTAATCTGCAGCTGGCTATTGTTCAAAAAAATCATTTACAGAGCCGGGGAGAGGGTAATATTTAGTGAATAATATTTTTTTTTTTGTTCAGAAACCACAAAGCTTCACTTCATATGGTTGATTAAATCATCACACCACAGACGCCATCATTAAACACTGAGATAACAAGAACCACTGAGTGCAAAATGTATGAGTTATGTGAACGTTTATTCTGTTCATGAAATAACAGCACATGATGGAAAATGCATGTATGTACATGTATCCATCCTCACCATGAAAACACTAAATTCTGATAGCGGCTTAATTTGTGACATTAACTCTTTAACACCTAACATCCACGGACAACACATCACGTGTGTGCACTTTGGATTATCATAATTACATAACATAACATTGCATATTGGAAAAAAAATCCAACGGTTTCTGAAAGCTGAGAGTTTACTCTTTACAGCCAACATGGTGCCATTACTGTGATTTCACTCATGTCTCTCCTGGAAGCTGGCAAATCAGACTCTTTGTTCCTTGGTGTAAAAAAACGTCTCTATATAGTTTCCATTTTATGGCTGATTTTTTTGCACATTCTCTCACAAAAGTCTCACAAAAATGTATTGTAAATACTTTTCATACTTGAAAAAAATCAAAATGTGTTATTCATGTTCTATTGCATTGTTTTTTGTTCCCAAATGAAACTCTACACAATTTTACTACAAAATTTCTTTTGTAGTAAAATTGTTGCCTAATGGTTTTCCCTCCCAGCCTCTCCCAGTACAGCGATGAGAACATGATGGATGCTGGAAACCTGGCCATAGTGTTCGGCCCCACTCTGCTGCCCACGCCGGACGCTCTGGACCAGGTGGCATGTCAGGCGCACGTGAACGAGGTCATCAAGACAGTCATCTTGAACCACGACAACATCTTCCCTGACACCAAGGAGCTGCCTGGGCCGGTTTATGAGAAGTGTATGACTGGAGACCAGTACTGGTGAGTGCAGTCACTTGTTTCATTCGTGGCTATTTGGTAATAACTTAACAGGATATTACAATCTACTGTGTTCTCCACTCTCCATCAACATTAAGCAACATTAACCCTCTGAACCCTCATTCTGCTGTGGCAGCTTCAGGTAAAGCCTCATTAACGTCACAGGAATGAAATGTTCACTGCTTGGTAATTTAACTCATCGTCCCTGACAGCATTTTAATTATCAGAAAATGACAGTATGTATTCTTTAATAGTTCTAGACGTTCAGTAGGTCGTACACTAAAGAAGAGTCCACAGGGGGGTGCTGGAGAGCCCCTGGTAATACGCATTGATGCCCTTCAGTGTGACGTACACTTTCTGAGGAGCTCATGATCTGTGATGTTGCCCATAGTTCAACACTTTTGGTTAACGATTCATATTTCATTCATACATGTTAGCTGATAAGAAATGAGAAATTACCTCAGATAAATCCCAATTATGTGTTTGAAGTAATTTAGAAACAATGTTATTACTAGTTTGTCCACTTAAAAGTTGATAATTTATTCAAATGTAATCTGACTCCTAATTTCCACTGAATGCAGAACGACGTCACTGTCCGTCATCCACCGTTCGTCAATACCCACCTGATCTGTGGCGGCACCACTGGACAGCTGGAATCACGAGAACTAACAAGATCATAGATAATATTGTTACTATAATATTATTCTGGACGTCCACAATCAGCATCTCCTCGTCCATGGTGTTAAACGTTCTCTAAAAAAAACTTTTACCCGGTCTCTTCCCAGTCCACCTCAAACATGGATTATTTTATTTGAAAATAAACCGGATGGCCTGCACGATCTGCTCTGTGTTCTCAACAAAAATAGAAGCTCTATTTTTTTCGGTAGGCACTGACACGTCGGCATCATTCCACACCCTGTGGAAATGAGGGGTTAGTTGTTATTCTGAAAAACACCCAAACTATTCCTTTAAGCCAAATCATTGTAGAACAAGTGGCTTCAGAACCTAAGAACTAGCCTTGAACATCCAAGAGATAATCCAGTGAACTAGCGTTGGTTATGAACACACTTCCTGAAGCAGTGTGGAGGGTGGAGCTGCTGTAGAGGTGTCACAGAGCTCGTCTCCTTCAGACTGATGCAGTATGTTCCTCTCAGCCTCTCCTCCATCTGTGCATCCTCCCTTTTGTTCCCATGTTGAATGGACGGTGTGACACTCTGAGCTTCTCCTCCTTCCTCCTGCAGTGAGAGTCCGTTCAGTGAGCCAGGAGCGCTGGAGGAGACCGAGCCTGACGGCGGCACCGAGACCCAGACCAGCGACGAGGGTACGCTTGACCTCTGACCTCCACACAGTTCGCCAACACACACACACACACACTCCCAATCCCTCTGTGTATCCTGGTGGAGAGAGGTTGCTACGGCAACAGCAGCCATGGAGACATCGCACCCCACCACACTCCCTCCCTCCCTTCTCCACATCCCCACCGCCTCTTCCTCCTCCCTTCTCTTTCTCTTGATAGAGAAGACTGAACGTGTGTCAGCGCTCTGTTCTGATTGGCCGAGCTGTGGGAGGAACAAAGCCGCAGAGACAGCTGATTGACAAGTTCAGGTTCACCTCCATTTCCATGTCTGCTTCTTATCTCCTCCTCCTCCTCCTCTTTTCTCTCTGGCAGAGGGTGAGGGTGTGGAGGCGGTGGCGAGGTTCGACTACGTGGGCCGGTCAGGCCGCGAGCTCTCCTTCAAGAAGGGAGCGTCCCTGCAGCTCTTCCAGAGAGCGTCACATGACTGGTGGGAGGGGCGGCACAACGGCAGCCATGGCCTGGTGCCTCACCAGTACATCGTGGTGAAGGACAGGCGAGTGCACAGCGCCACACACCAGGCCTCTGTCTGTCTGCCTCCTGTGCTTTTATTTCATATAGTTTCAGTAAAAATAGTTTCATGGTGTCTAACAGATTCCACTAGAAGTAGTGCTATGATGTTAAAAGTCAATACAGATCTCACTGATGTCATACAGTTATTTCACTTTTCTTACGTTGGTATAGTAGTGTCATATTTATACTAACAAATGAAATGACCAGTATGCCAGTGTACTGAATCATAATCCCTGTGTCATGATACAGTCATGCATATTAGACAATTAGTAATCTTGGGAAATAAAGACAATATGGTTATAGTAATAATTTTCTCATAATGATTTATTTTTTCCTAATTAGAATAATAAGATAATGTTAAATCATACGTGCTATATATAAAATATATTTATAGAGTGTGCCTAAATGTATTTAATATTTATATGCATTGCTCTAAAAGTGCTATATTCATATTAGCGCTCTGTAACAAAGTGCTCAGCAGGGAAACATCCATACCTCCAGTAAGCTCTTGTTAACAGGAGTGGCTCATTGACAGGCTGCACCTTGTTGATTTACAGCCTTACTGGACTGAGGGAGTCACTAACCACACACTATTGATCACCTAATTGATGATTGGTGTAGTGTTAGTTCAGCTCTCCTGTTTCCTGTCATTTGTCCTGATCGAGAGTCCGTCTGTGTCTTCAGGGCCGACGTCATGTCGGATTCGCTCAGCCAGAAGGCGGACAGCGACGGAGGAAGTAGCAGCACCGACGACAAGCGGTCCAGGAGCGAGCTGAGCTCCCCTACTGACATCAGGCCATCAGAGACCTACAACAGGTCCGTCATGTAAGACATCCTCCGTTATCACAAGACAGGAAGAGGACTCTGTGAGCCACAGTGAACGTTAAACCTGTTTCCAGCTTCCTCTCTCACCTCTAAAAATACTTGTGAAGTTCATCACGCTGTTATCACTTCTGCTCCTCATGTGACTCGTTTCCCCGACTGCAGACATCTTCACTCTCTTTCTGTCATTTATGTAGTCTGTGGAAGAGATCTGGGTGTGCAATGGTGGAGAGTACGTATTCATACCCTTTACTTGAGTACAAGTACCAATAGTTAACACACTAGTAAAAGGAAGCCCCTTATTGTCTGCAGGACTTTTCCCCGGGATCTTGTTAGGAACTATATATAGATATAGATATATAGATGTATAAAAATAGAATAGAAAACAAGGAGAGTTTTACTCAAATGAAACCTTGTGAGGTTAGAAATGTGGAACTGATTACATCTGAAATGTCTCTTTCTCCATTCCCAAGCCCAAAATGTTTTCAGCCGATGGTGTAACGTTTAAAGAATAATTGTATATGTGTATTATATACTTTTAGGTAAAATCTTAATGTAAAAAAGAGCTTTCAGATCAATAATAATAATCTTTTCTCCTGGAAAGTAGTGGAGTAGAAAGTTGAAGGAGCTGATGTTGTTTGTACTTCCTGTTGACAGTCACAGGAGGAAGCGCACCGACGGTTTGTTCCGGCGCCCTCTCGGCCGCTCCAACGACAGCCACTGCCACGGCAACGGGGGTGTGATGGAGCGAAGCTCGCCGCCGGTGACGGGACACTTCAGCCCCAGGGAGCTGCTGCTGGGCCGTAGTCAGGGCTTGACTCCGCCCCTCGACAGCCCGGAGCGCCGCCGCCGCTCTGCAGCCGCCGTGACCATGACGGTGAGCCGCCATGATTCGCTGCGGAGGCCGGAGGACACGCCCATCAGGCGCTCGAGCAGCGGGCAGCATGGCTTCAGTGATTCCCATCGCTCCAGAGCGCTGGACCCCAACACACTGGCTCAGGTACACACACACACACACACACACACACACAGTTAATTAACTTCAGTAGATGGCATTAATGAATGATGCAATCATTAATATAGTCTGGGCTCCCCTGCTTAAGCTGCTGCCCCCGCGACCCGACCCTGGATAAGGGAAAGATGAGGGATGGATGGATCATTAATATTTAGTGGATTAAAACAGAATGATATGAATCTCATTGACAGTGATCTGCAACCTAATGTGATGTCCAAACAGTCCAAACCCCCAACATGAAATTACGAAGAAATCTTTGACATTTTGAATGCTTTCCTCGTAGTCTATGTCTCTTTAAAGCTGCTATAAACAATAGTTTATAAATAGAACAGCTCATTGTGTGACAGTGTGTCTCTGCTGGTGATGAATCCACAGATATCGATCACCTGAATGATCAGCTCCCCTCAGCTTTACTGAGCTTTTCACTGAGTTTCATCTCGTTGTTTCTCTGCTCTGGTTCACTCTCAGCGTTGCCATGGTGTCATTTTCAGAGAGGAAGCTGTAAAAAGACAGTCGGAGACTAGCTGGTGGAGACCAAAAACAGAGCTAACACTGAAAACACACCAGGCAGTGGTGAAGTTTGACTCTCTACAATCATAAATAAATTCTAAATTATTTGTAACATATGTCAAGTAGGCGTGGGCACTATGGCCAATCCTCTACAGTATGTGTAATTTTATATCACACTATAATAACAGCATCACAATACAGTTATTGTTCTGTAAATTCAATCTAGAATATTATCACATTTTCATTCAAACAAAAACAACTGACTTAGATGACTTTCAAAATGAAAGCTTTAAGTTCCTTTAGAACTACTTTAGGGCATCTTAACATGTTTTACTGTTAAAAATGTTTCCATCGGGGAGAGGAAGCCCTTTAATGTGGGCTCTGGGCTTTTTAACATATACTGTATATAAAAAACTGTATAACACACTGGGGGAGAGGGGGAAAGCAGAAATGCATAATAGGTCCTCTTTAGTGCCAATCAATATCAGCCTGAGTTCACTCAGTGCAATATAATAAACATACAAGTGTGTGTTTAAGAGTCCAAAGAAAAAACAGTATTTCCTCATCTTTCATTTCAAAAACCTGACAAACAAAACAAACTCCAGGGTTCAGTGTGTGGTAGTCATGTTGAGTCCTTCCTCATACCAAGAGACGTCTCCTCCTCCTCGTGCATGTCGGCCCAAATCATCTTATATGATCTCATTTTACATGAGAGCAGCTGCTGCAGTGGAAACTGTGTTGGTCATATCACCCACCTTAAGCTCAGCAGGTCACAGGACTGATCACTGAAGCAGGTCTTCTGAGGCCTCAGCTTCAGTTTGGCTGAACTTCACCACAGAATCAAAGGGCTGCAGCTTCCTGTCTGCTCTTCACCACTGCTCTGGTGTGTTTTCAGTGGAAAAGAGAGTGAATTTTGGGCTGGACACAAACACAAAAGATGATCACATTGCTCTTAGCTGCTGGATGTGGGAATAAGCTTTGAAGGTGATGATAGGGTATTGTTGTGTTCTCAACTTGTTTCTGTCACCCTCTGGTTACAAAAAAACTGTAGGTTACTCACTGTAGGTTTAAAGTTTAACGTTTTTGCGCTGGGAAGTCATGTCTCTTGCTGGACTCCTTGTCTTTAATGGTCCCGCAGGACATCGAGGAGACGGTGACGGTGGCTCTGGGGGAGCTGAGGCAGCTGGAGCGGCAGGGCTGCCGGCCGGCTCCTGACGTGGTGCTGGACACTCTGGACCAGATGAAGAACGGCCCCGTCACCACCTGCTCCTCTGAGTCTCCCAGCCCCCACAGCACCCCCAGCACCCCAGGCACACCGGGAACCCCGGGAACCCCGGGAACCCCCGGGACCCCAAGCCCCCTCAGTCCTCTGAGCCCAATCAGCCCGCTCCCAGGACCTCCACCAGGACCTCCCAGACCATCCAACCCGTCCCCAGACACCCTGGGCTCCTTTAAACCCGTGGCAGCTGCCCGCATGGGGGCTCCTCTGCGGCCCCCTGCCCTAAAACCCAAACCCATTGTCCCACCCAAGAGCAGTACCCCACCTCTGCCCACACCCCTGGACAAATCCTGCACCATGTGAGCCAAAACAGGCCGACGAAAAGGCCAAATCAGGCCTACCCGGGCCAAAAATGGGCCAGAAGAGGAGATCAGGGTTTATAATCAACATGAGGGTAGAAACAGTAAGACAGAGAAAAGGGTTTTAATGTAGTAATAAACTATAATATATGACATGACCTATGATATGATATGCCATGATATTTATGTGTTGTCAGGTTGGTGTGTACTCTCTTGGTGTGTAGGAGTTTTCTTTCTCCATGTATTGAAGCATTTATCAAAAGGTTAGCTACAAGGACTGCTGATGAGGAGGCACAGGATGGAGGTGAAGGCAGAGCGTCCTGTCCTGTACGAGGCGGCGGTAGACGGAGAGAGACATGGGGAGAGTAGTGCGGCTCCAGTGAAATGTAGTTCCAGTGACGTGAATGTTGGCTGTACTGTCATGACAATAGGCTGATAGCTGAAGAGCCTGTCACCAAAAAAAGGCTGCTGTGTTCTTTAAAAAAAAAAAACTCTCCAGATCGGCTGCTGTATCTGTAAGAAGAAGAGGAGGAAGAGTGAAGGCAACGATGGTTCGACAACGTCTGTGTGACTTTCTGTTTTAGTTTCCCACTCAGTTCAGCTGCTAAGCTCACTCACACCTCAGACCACCAAACGCCTCTTGAGGTCGCCAGTGACACCACGTTATGTTCCAGCTATTTGATGAATGTTTCCACTATTTAATGACTGTTCGGTCCTCCAAATGAATGTTAGGCGAGCTGCCGCACGGCGACTCGCTAAACTCTTTAAAAAGCCTTCTTGTGTTGTTGTTATTTTTTATTTTGGGGGGGGGGGATGCCCAGACCAGAGATTCAAACAGGGTGACAGTTGAGGGGAGGATGAGGCTTGGGCAGAAGATTTTTTTTTTCCGGGATGGGCATGGGTGTATGATTTTATTCCTGTTTGTCTGTGTGTGTGTGTGTGTGTGTGTGTGTGTGTGTGTGTGTGTGTGTCCTGCTTGCCTGCCCTTGTTCTGCTCCCTTGTAAGTGCAGAAGCACTAGAATAGCGATAGACGATAGATAATTCATGCCTGCCTTGAGTGCAAGTTAGGAAAACAAGTGCAAAAAGCATGCCACTTGCTTTGTGTGTGTGTGTGTGTGTGTGTGTGTGTCACTCAGAATAATGGTTTACCTGCTTGTGAAGTCACTGAAGTCACTACTTAACCTTAAATTCACAATAAGCTAACAGGGTGGGGCTTGTGTGTGTATACGCCCAAAAAACACTTGAACAGCACACTGAATGTGGCCTCCAACCAGGCTGGTAACTGATCTGTGCGTCTGTGTGTGTGTGTTGTGATTAAACACATAGTGCTAAGATGGGCTATAAATGCACATCTGTGTGTGTGTGTGTGTGTGTATGTGAAAGTGCCTTTTTTTTTAATCCTTCATTTTTTGGGGAGTTGTTAATCCACTCACGCATGTCCTGAACGAAGAGCAGCAGCACTCTGAATGAAATAATCATAAAGTGTTTAGTAGATTACTGAATTATGAATTCTAGCATTAACCCATTGTGACATTGCACTTTGATGTACAATAGGATCGTGTACTTGGCATGTAGCATCATAACATGTTGGTGCATTTTAACTCAAAAGGGGGGAGGGGAAGTGTTTCATAATAACCGTTAGTGTCGCTGTATTTGAAAACGGAGCTTCCTAAGAGACGAGCTCATATAGCCAAATGGATTGTATCAATGTGTTGTATTTATATTATAAATAAACCTGAATAAATTAGCATTCAAGTCATTTGGTTGATTGATTTTTTTTCTTTAAATGAAATGTGGCTGAACAGTGTTTTGTTTGAATACTCAATAAACCAAAAAGTGTTCTGTAAAGCTCGTTTCTGTGGCTTTTTCTGTTACGCTTTCAAAAATGTCACAAAGGTCGATGGACCAATGAATGAGGTTTTCTTTTAGAAAAGAACCAGGAAGTTGGTGCAGACATTAAAAAAAAACTTTCTTGCTCATGATCTGTTTCTCCTTTACATCGTGGTGACATCACAGATGTTTAAATAGTGTTTTTCAGCTCAAGGGAGTTTTCACAAACATAATATCATACTTCTTTGAAGCTTTTGGGCTGTAGGGTGTTTTTCCACTGCAATCCCCCCCAAAAAAATCTGCCAACCAGAAAACTTGTGAGCACATCTTTTTCCTCCGTCATGTCTCCTGTATTACATCACTGACTGAAATGTTAGGTGTTGGACTTATTTGGGATTTGCATAAAAGTGCTTTGAACACAGCAGAGATATGAAGCAAATAAAAATCCATTATACTGAGCCATGTTTTACAGCCGGAGCCTCTGAGACTTCAAAAGTCATTTCAAAATCATATTTACGTATCAATCAGTCAGATGTGCAGTCATCTTAACACTTTATTTGAATTGTATCAATCACAGTACATATCGTATTACAAATAAAAATGTTAAAAGTGGAAAATAATTAAAAGGTTAATTATATTTTAAATAAACAGGTTTTCAACATTTCCAGCAGTTTGTTGTTCTGTCACAGAGGAAGGAGGAGCTGCAGGTGTGTCTCTTTGGTCAGGAACATTTTTGGCAAAATGAGATTCAGAGCAACATGAAGGACTGGGACTGTTAGACCAACCTGGTGTTGGTCCTCAGAAAAGAGCTTCTTATTTATCTGTGAGTCGTAGTTTGAGGTTGATCTTCAGTCGTCCTCCGGGCCTGTGTGGACCTCAACCCTTTGACCCGGGTTTGAGGGTGCTGAAGGGTTTGGAGTTTCGCAACGAGCCCGAAATCTCCTGCAGGAAGGCGACGATGTGCACATCCTTCTCTGACTTCCTGCCGTCAAAGATGACCACCAGAGTGAAATGTGACTCGGGCCTCGTCAGGTAGTAGGTGCTCTGCACTTTGTCGTCGTAGAAGTGCACCACCTTGTCCAGAGTGTTGAGCTCAGCGGCGCGGTCTCCCATCATCATGATGACGTTGGGCCAGTGTGTGAGCGGACGCTCCCCTGACGGCAGGGACACCACGGCGGGGAACTGCTCCACACCCTTCGGCGCTTCTCGGTACGAGTGCGGGTGGTGGTAGCCGTGGCCCTGGAAGCTCTCTGAGCCCCGGTTGTCGAACACCAGAGACACATTGTTGGCGTCATGTTTGCGGATGAAGGCGCAGATCTTGCCGTGGTAGTCTGGCGTTGTGCGGGCGGTCAGGGCCCGCATGTCACCCACGGCCGTTTGGCGGCTCAGAGCCTCGTGGAAGTAGAAGCTGAACTTGGCGAGCAGCGCCGCCTGGAAGCGCTGCAGCCACACATACAGGTGCGGCGGCTGCACGGCCTTCTGGGACTGCCCTCCAAACAGATGCTTGCGGGTCTCTTTCTGCCGCTGGAACAGCTGACCCCAGGCGATGAGCTTGGAATTGGCACCGTGCAGGCTGAGCAGGGCGGGCAGGAAGTGCCACTCAGACACCTGGGCCTGGCAGCGCAGCAGCTGGGTCACAACGTCCACCTCCGTCTGGAAGCCCTCCTCAACTCGGCCCAGGATGGGGTGGTGGAACCTGAAGGAGCGAGGAAGAGGGGGTTAGAGGGAACACATGCAAACACCAAGACTGACGCTGGCCTAATTTCTAGTGACCTGAAAGCAGCAGCCGTCACTTCGTCCTGCTGAGAATACATTTAAACACACACACACACACACACTAGCAGTGTGCGTTGTGTTGTCCTGCTTCCTGCTGCAGCTCAGTGAACAGCTCAACCAGGCGGTTTGTGTTGCTGCTGCAGTCACAGGACACACTTTTGCTGACACGTTTCTGCAGAGGAAGGTGGAATTCTGCATTCGCTGGTTTAAGCACAACCCCAATATGTCACTTTCTCCCTTCCAAGTTTGTAAACTGTTATCACACTCACTTCCTTCTATAATCCAGGCCACACCACGCATCATCAGTGGTGGAGGAAGTGTTTACAGCCTGGTGCTTCCTAGGTGCTTCATTTTACAATTTAGTCCCAAAAGCCACAACAGATGTTTGCTGTTAATGTGAACAATGTTGTCCTAAAATCTGTAGCTTGAAACAAGTAAAAAAATGAGCAGAATGCTGCACTAGATATACAAAAAATGTAATTTTAGAAAATACTTGATTTTGCCTCCTTTAAGAGTAATGAAAATAAAGACTTTCGGGTGCTACTGATAACACTGATTACCATATGCTACTGGATGTCCCACTTTGGGGAAATATTTATTTTGGACCTGTCAATCTTAGAAATGATGAATTCCCAATCATAATAAAGTTGTTTTATAGCTATACAAAGGATGTATGTATTCAGTACCTTTCTAAAATCTATATTCTTTTTCAAGAATTATTTGTCTACATAAAAATGGGATGAAAGCTATGTTAAAAAGACCTTTAAGATCTGCAACTGAATTAGTAACTTCTGGTGTAAATGTAGTGGTAAAGTGCAAAGAAAATGAAATGCTAAAGTACGTCAGTATTGCACTTAATGTATAGACATGATCTACACACTTGGAGCTGTATTTGTGCAGGACGGCCTCTAGCGTGGTGACCAGCTCGTCTGAGTTGACGCTCTTCTGGCTGCCCAGTGAGTGCATCTTCTCGTACAGGTCGGCCATCTCCATGCGGGCCTGGGTGAAGTGGCAGAGCTGCTCCGACAGGTGCGACAGCAGGTCCTCCAGGTAGGGCGCTGAACCCGGCTGGCTGTGACGCCCCATCGTCACCACCTTCCTGAGCTCATTGTACAGGGAGGTGTAGATGGTTCGGATGGAGTCCTTACGGCTGAAGAAGGACTGGCCGCCTGCAGAGAGACAGGGAGATGAAATCTTTGGCTGGATACTGTTGTCTTCCTCCAGCACTCATGTGATACAGTGCCATCTGGTGTCAGCTGTATATGTATATATATACGTGTATATATACGTATATATACACGTATATATACACGTATATATATACACGTGTATATATATATACAGTATATATACACGTGTATATATATATATATGTATATATACACGTATATATACTGTATATATATACACGTGTATATATATACAGTATATATATATATATATATATATATATATATATATATACATACAGTATATATATATATATATATATATATATATATATATATATACAGTATAATATATATACGCATATATATATGTATACTGTATATATATATATATATATATATATATATATATATATATATATATATATATGTATACATACATATACAGCTGATATATATATATACATACTGTATATGTCACACCTTCATGTTAAGGTATTAAGAATTTTAACTTTTACACAATAACACCATTTTCACATGATGTGAAGGAACATAAAATAATGTTCTAACACATTTCAGTGTTCTCTTATGGATTATATTATATTAACAACTGCTGTAATGGGACAGAATGCCATGAACATCATGAACATAATTCTGAATTTTCTGTATTAAGCATTTCACACTGACCTATGCCTCAGTCTTTTTGTATAGTATTGCATGGACACTAAGCACCCTTAGACTGTTCAATACAAATACCCTGTTTATATTTTACAAACCAACTTATTTATGGTATTGTATATATTCTGATTTGCACCTCATTGTTACTGTTTTTCTTATTTATGTATTTATTTTTTTTGCATTATTCCTACTTTATAATGCTACTTCTGCACAGTGAGGTACACAACCTTATCTAAAAAAAAAAAAGTAGCCTCATCTAGTTTTGTCTTTGGGCTGAAAGACAAAGACACATTTCAAGTACAACAGTGAGTTATCTTGATATCCATCTTTTATTGTTATATTTTAGCCATTGTCCACAGTTTATAGATGCTTCATAAAAGATGACTTACCATAAAGTGACTGACTGTGATGAAAATTAAGTACATTTGATCAAGTACTAGTACTCAGCACAATTTTGCGGTATTTGTACATTACATTTCATGCCTCTTTATAATGTCACTTCGCTATTACAGTTTGGAGGCCAATAATGTACCTATATACAGAATAGTTTTTTTATTTATCCCCCATTGGAGGAATTCACCAATATATCACAATGTGCAGTAATTAGACTAGCTCTACCTTCACCAGCTGCACATGAATGGATCAATAATTACAGTATAAATCAGTCATTTGTCTCCATAGTTACCCATTTTCTGCCCCAGGAATGTCATGTTGTGGTACGCCTTCTCCGCAGCGGCCAGGTGAGCCAGAGCAGCCAGCAGCGCGGCCCAGATGGCCCCGGCGCTCTTGCTGCTGTCCTTCTCCTTCTCCACATAGTCCTTGGCCCGGTCGAAAGAAAACATGCCGAGCTGCGTGAAGAAGCTTTCCAGGATGGCCCGCTCCCGGGGAACGGGCCGCAGCTCTTCCACCTCCGTCATTGGGGCCACTGCTGCCTGTCAAGGCGAACTAACGTCCAGCTAACACTGTTAGCAAAGTGACAGTCTCACGTCAAGGTAGGAAGAAAGACTTTCTTCCAACACAAATATACACATTTTACCGGTTTCACGTCATTCTTAAAACATTTCCCTTCACAAGCATGCTGGTAAATGTATTTAATATTCAGTTAAAGGGACAATACTTGAACATAATGTCTGTACATAGCTAACCGGCTAACCGCCCTACGCCATATTGGCTACAAATAAACACTACGGCGAGCCAGGAGTACCAAAACAAATGCGATGCACCGGCTATCCTTTCTGCATTTCTCTTCCCGTGAAGTCCTGAATTAGTCAGGTCCTATAGAAAATTGTGTCCCTACAGAAAACTACCATGTACTCTGTGCCCAGCTGAGGTGTTGTGGGCTTGTAGGAGTATACACTCTTTCAGAACGCTGCCTTGGCGGCGGTCTGCACTCTCTGAGTGCTTGTCTAGTTTGATAAAAAACAGAGACAAAAACAGTGCAATATGGTGGATTACCCTGTTTTGACTCTGTTTTATCACATGCTCAGATAATATAGCATAATCATAATGTCTGTGTTTCATTGGCTCTCTGTAATAGAACCTAGGAACCTCCAGTAGTCCTGCAGAGTTCTAGTAGGATTATAGGGCACAATCAACTCTTTAAGATAAGATGGTGCCTGACCATTCAGTGCCTTAAAGGTGAGGAGTACCAGGCAAGATGTTTTCCGTAGCTCTGGTTCCCCAGCTTCAGGCCCAGGTTGTACATCCACTCCACTATCCAGCACAGCTGGTCTGCACAGGACGAGGAGCCTTGAGTTGATGCCATGAATAGGGAGGGTTGTATGCTGCCCACCCAATTGCAAATAAGACCCAATAGTAGTGTTGTCTGTTTCATTTTCTATTGGATGAACATTTTCCCGTAACTTTCAATTAGGTGGGCAAGATGGACATGTGAGTGGTAGTAGTTAATTAAGACCACCTCCTCCTTCTTTCAACCAGCTATGTACTCCAGCTCCTGCTCCAGTACTCTATATGGCACTTCCCATCCTCCCCTCCCCCAAGCTTTCTATCTTTCCTCACCCCTGAACACAGATTCAACACAAACTCTAGCAATAGCTTTAACCAGGTTTCCTGAATACATGTTACATCTGGTTTGACAGACATTTCCCTCATGAAGTGCTTAATGTTCTTGGCCTTTAGCCACCAAGCTCCTAGCATTCTATTGTAAGAGAACGACCATTAACCAACCCATGCTGCTTTTTCCCATCACAGGCCAACTAGTCCTAGATGATTTACTGCCGCTGGATTTGATCACTCTTAGACTTCACCTCTGCCGCACTGTTAATGACTCATGAATGTCACCAAGTCTCTTTTCTCCACATTAGTGTTTTGCTCTGGCTGTACACATGACAGCCCTTAATTTTTGTTCGTGTACACATTTACAGATATGTTTTCACATTCACAAAGCTATTGAGATACTGCTAAGAGCTCTCCACTCACATTTGCAAATAATATCTCTAAATTAACAACACATAGGCAATATATTTTCACAGCTAAGTGTACTGTACATTTCTCTATAATAACTGCTCTTCTTTGCAATGCATAGATGTGATTCCTGACCATCTGTGGCTTTGCATTATTATTGACCTCATTTCTGTGTATTGGGGTTCCAGTGCATGAGTTTCCATTATCAGACTTAAAACATGCAGATGGATCAGAAGCAATATACATTTTGTAGGTTATCACATGGTGATTCTTCCAATGAGTCTTTCATTCGAGAGTTAATATAAATATTATATTGGCTGAGAAAATCAGCCAATGCACTGAGGCAATTTCAGCCTCATGAAATGTAATACAGCATTGAATGGCATGTTGAGAGAAATGTTTTTGCAGCAATTCTCAGAAAATGTTTTGAATCTTTTTAAAGGAATAGAAATGGTTTTTAAGCAAATTTATTCCAGTGTTTTATCAAGTGATGATTATCTCCAGCCTGCATTCAGCTCAAAGCACAGCATTGTCCAATGGCCAATGACCATATTGCGCCACAGTGAGTCCTTAATCTCTTCCCAGTGGGAGGTTACACACAAATGTTTGATTTGCAGTAGTGATGAAATCTGCTGTTTAATGAGTTTTTTTATCTACTGGTTTACTAATTTCATTTTTCATTATACTGTTTATATTGGCATGGTCAGACCAGCCTCTCGTTGGTAAACCACGATCAGCTATAGTAGCTGTCATCTCATTTGAGGTTACATTTTTTCGGTTACATTTTATGTTTCATCAAAATGAATGGGATGACGCTGAGAGAAAAAAAGCCTAACTGGCGTGATTTTGAGGCCTCCTCCCTTCGCATTAATTTTACATAAAAGTGTGATCAAAAATTCTAAACATTGACGCAGGAGTTGACTTTTCAAAAGTGAAGACCGCTTTTCAATATCTTCTACAGTTTGGCCACAGTTACTGTTTAAGTTTGGGGTGTTTTGTCCAGATGATTTCAGTGATATGATGGGAGTCAATGCAGCGGGATAGAGTGGGGAGGTCTGAGGTTACAGTGCAGGCAGCTCAAAAATTAAAGCCAAAAAAGTTTCTAACTCACTGCCGCGGCCACATTTTTTGTCCAACACACACACACACACACACACACACACACACACACACAGTACATCAAAACGTAGGAAAAAGACCAGAGAGTCATAAAATGTGGACCTTGAAGCCAAGAGAAGCTTGTTCTTCTTATTCTTGTTTATTATGAAACATTTCTTTCAACAAGGCACTTTGTCTGACATTCACACATTTCTTTAAGAGAAATGTTAAAAGCAAACAATAAAACAATAAATGAAGACCACGATACGTACACAGGAGAAAAAAAACACCCTGCCCTAAAACTCTGTAACCATGTCTATCCCTTCCTCCTCAGGAGTGCATTTTGATCGGTTATCCTATCAAGGTAAGAGACCAAAGGTTGCCAAGTTTTTAAAGGTCCTTCATTTTGTCTTTTAAGATAAATCTGATTTTCTCTAAGTGGAGAGTGTCTGTCAAGTCTTCCAGCCAGTATTTAAAGAATGGCACCTCTTGTTTTTTCCAGTATAGAAGAATCAGTTTTTTAGCAGTTACAACACCATATGACAAAAGATGCCATTGTGCTACATTAAGTTTAACAAGCTCGCCAGATATTCCCAGAATAATCAAGATTGGATCTGGTGCTATCCAGACTTCCAGTGTCATGGAAGGGAAATGGAATATGTCACACCCGGATTCTTGTAGTTTAGGACATAAGGCATAACTGTGTGCTAAGGTGGCCTCTGTGGATTCACATTTCTCACATAGTGGTGATACATCCGGGAATATTCCATGCAACCTAGTCTTTGAATAGTGTAATCTATGTAGAATTTTAAATTGTATTAAACAGTGTCAGGCATTATTGAAGCATTCATGTACATATTCTAGGTTCTCTTCCCATACATTTTGGG